>JAWQUT010000162.1:955757-1005867 GCA_033807755.1 Ellobium chinense
GGGGGGGACGAACTAGTAAGTCTTAACCGCAAAACATGTAAAGGATTTTTATCCATAAATCTCATAGCCTCCTGCTAAAAGTCGACAAGACTGTTCTCTGATGTTATCATGCGTTCTTGGTTTAGACGGTGAAGCAAATTTTTGCCGTATAATACAGTACCTCGTTTGTCTACCGCATTATTAGCTAATGAAAATGTAGAGTGACCAAAATGTAACAGTGCGATGATTCGTGTAGCATGTGCGGGAAATTTGACTACCTGGTAGGGGTATCGACCCCCGCGCTACGCCCCTGTGTTCTCGAGAAACGAAGAGGAAAATTTGATGGCCATTGGATTGAATTGTTTCTCTCTGGCGAGGAAACTGCTGGGAATTGAGATATTACATATGTACCATCACTTTCTTTTTAAGATGCAGCGAAAACAACAAAAACGGTCTTCAATACAACAACAACAACAACAACAACAACAACAACAACAACAACAACTAACAAGGGCAACAACAAAAATAATAACACCAGCAACAACAGGAAACAACTGGAATTGAAATTGTGAAATATCACGTACCTGCATATAGACCACATCCAGGTAAGGCGCTGTCCCCAACTCTTCCAGGCTCTTTACCTGACATTCCACTGGTGGAAACACCTTGATAAATAACAAATATATAATGAAGAATAACAACAAATATGGCGATTACACTTATAGCACTGGTAATAACAACAACTTTATCATAAGACAGTTATGGTATGTATTTGAAACAATAACAGTAACGATGGCAACAGCGATAATAACAATAACTATATTATCATCATCTTCACCATGATCATCAAAAACAACATAGTTGTGAGGTGATTATCTTTTCCTGTCTATTGTTATAAACACCTCTATGTTTGTAAACACCGGCCTGTTCAGTAAAGTTTATAAAGTATTATAACAGAAAATGAAGCAAATTCTGTTTTTCTTTAATCATATTATTGTGCTATACATTTTTGAACAGGGCAGAAATTTAAAAGCAATAAAGTAGCAGGAATGACAGAGCCATGTATTTTCATCTTCAACTTCAGTAACTGATCGTCAATAGAAGACCAACAATAGCAAAGACCCAAGCTGAAAACAACAAAAAGGTAAATTGCTTTGCATTGTAATACCCAGTTTGCAATGAAACCTTGACTAGATCTTTACAAAGCTTTACTGCATGGATTCACCAGCTCTGTTGCCCTGTGTGCAACTATAATGTGTGTCTCATGTCACCAGCATACCGAGTTACAATTTTCGCACTTCTCTTAATAATGGACTAAATACGCTTTTTAATGTTTAGACAGAGACAAAGAATTATGTGTGTGTGTGTGTGTGTGTGTGTGTGTGTGTGTGTGTGTGTGTGTGTGTGTCTGTATGTTTGTGTGTGTGTCTGTGACTGTGTGTTTGTTAATTTATGTATTTCTTTTGCTACCTTACCATGACACGACAGTGCATATAAAAGTAATTAACCCAGAACACCAGAAGTATTTATGGAATGTATGAATTTTCATGAGGCCAATAAGATAAGGAGGGCCCATAGAATAGCTTCTCCAGGAATGCTTGCGTTCTTTTCTTTGCTCGTTCTCGTTGGTTTTAGACTTCCTCGTCCTTATACTTGTGCGTCCGCGATGTTCAGGGTTCATTAACTTTGCATACGTCCTCATATATCTGTGTCAAGAGATAATAAGAGGCCTTTTACTGTCATTGTCAGATAATAATAATGTCACCTGCGCAAAGGTTTCCCGTGCGGTCTACAGCAAGGAGTCCCAAGGTGTCATGACCTCTCGGTCGTTGCTCATCTTTCCCGTCGAGTCTTCTCGACGGTTGTTGCTGATGAAACATGTATGATATTGAGCCAGTTACGAGGTCATGACCAATTCCTACACCTCCCGTTAAGTTTATTCGCGAGAAGAGTGAAAAGGGAAATGAGGTGAGGGAGAAACAGAGGGTGAGAAAATGGTGATAGAGAGCGTTAGGGAGTCACTAGAACGGGAAGAAGAGAAGATGGGAGAGAAGAATGAGAAGAGGGCAATAAAAACATTGGTTTGATGACCATGATGATGTATAATGATCTACATCTTCCGTTTCTTTGCGAGAGGGGTGAAATGAAAGATGGGAGCGAGCAGAAAAGGGAGAAGGAAAAGATGAAAAGATGAGACCGTAGAGAGAAGGATGGTAGAAGAAGAGAAGGGGAGTTACAAGCATTGGAAGTGTAAGGATGGGAGAGAAGGAGAAGGCGAAAGTGACAAGAAGAAAAGAAGGGCAGTGGGTTAGATAATCATGATATAGATATGAAGAGGCAAGAATGTTGACAACGTTAAAACAGGAAACTGGGAAAAGTGGAAGGGAGCAAGGCGTCTAGGAATAAGTAAAATCGCAAAAGTTGAAAAGGAAAGCAAACGAATGGGGCCTGACTAGTCACGACACGAGCTCCCCCAATCACGGGAATAGGAAAAAACCCAACAATGTGTAATAAGAGGCCTACACTCACCGAGGGAGTACCAAGATTTTGCTGAGGGCTGAAGCCCTGAGCCCTAGCAAAGCAGGCAGCTCCTTCGCCTGTGAGCATGTTGTGCTGACTTCGTTCCAGCACTCGCCTTGCCACCGATATGGCTGGGGCGAACCTGCACGTGCAGGGGGTAGAGGAATACATCATGATAACTCGATTTAGACTACATTAGTGTTGTCCAGTACCTTACTATCTTCTGTCTCTGTGAAATTCCCCTCCCCTCCTCCCAACCATGTAGTCTAGATAGTCCGCTGCTCCATGATAGCTTCAGCACTAAAACTTTCACCAAAAATCACAGAGAGCAATGCCCCTGTGTGTTGTGTCAAAATGAAAAGCACACATTGTAAGACTGAACGAGGTGAGTGTGGCGAAAGTTGCTGATCCTCAGATATCCTCCCCACACCCTTTCCCACAACAACAACAACAACAACATCAACATCAACATCAACATCAACAACAACAACAAACGGAGATGATGCAGGAGTCAAAACACATGTATGACCTTGAAACCTGACATTTTTTGTAGGGTAAAGAGCCGATCGAAGTTCTCCTGTTTGTTTTTCTTAGATGGGGTGGGGNGGGGGGGGGGGGGGAGAAAGAGAGAGAGAGAAAGAAAGAAAGAGAGAAAGAGTAGAAGCCAAATTTTACCCCCCTCCTCCCACGCCAAGCGGAGGATACGGGTTTACCCTTGTCCCTCCATTGGGTGTACACTGTCTCTTTACACGGTATGTCATCTCATACAAGGCAAGGGCAACAAAAGAAATGTGTCTAATCGGCACCTACCCTTGAAGAGCAGTGACTGCTCCAAAGCCAAGGTGCTTTCCATCCATTATTGCCGCATCCAGTTCGAGGACACCCGTAGCATTCTGCCAACCTCCGCACCCAAGATGGTAGGGTCCATAGCCGGCATCCTGCTCCGCTACTGGAGGTGGATACAGATCTAGTGACTTACTGATTTTCATTGAATGACTGGCGGTGTGAATGAACAATTAAGTTAGGAGATATCTGACTGAAAATTCGTGAACATTGTCATGCAAGTCTTGTTAACGAATGACTTGACTTAAGAACGAAAGAATACGAATAAATGAACGAACGAACAGACAAACGAGCGAATGATAATGAATGAATGAATGAGAATGAATGAATGAATGAATGAATGAATGAATGAATGAATGAATGAATGACAGAGCTCACAATTTATTCCCGCCTCCACGGCGTCTATAGGCATGCCGGAGTTGAGCAAACTATTCATGGCTTTTCTGACCGGTTCTCGGGAGAAGGCCCATGTCCCAACAACAGTACATCGTGATGACATTACAGGACAATTCACTGAATTCAATGCACATGTGCACTGCAGAAGAACAAAAAAGCACCAGTAGCAAATTTCGTTAAATGCATGCAACGGATTACCTTTGGTCATTTCAGCTCACAGGAAGCGTAGCCATCAAGTCAAGGTGTGTGTGCTTTGCAATGTACTTAAAAGTATACGTGTAACTTCGTTTTGGCAATAGTCAGGGTAAGGATTAGGAAAGAGAAAGCACACATCCTAAGGATGTTTGTTCTTCCCTAACCCCTGCCCTTAAGCCTGAACCAAGCACCAAGTGGGGAAAGTCCGTGGATGTTGCCGGCATGCTCAAAAACTGTTTTTTATCCAAGGGACGTGGAACCATTTTTCCCCAGACAGTATTGTGTACTGTGTACATCTATACCGCAACCAAGCCAATTTGCCATCTTATGGATGATAAAGTTATTCTTATTTTATCTTATACAGGTCTTGGCATTCGAATGCATGGTGTTAGTATTCGTAATCTGGCCCCAGACCCTGGACAAACATCTACAAACAGAATGATGTTTTCTGGTATCAATTAATAGGCCATATCGCTGACTGAGTACAACAATCCGCTTAAAGAAAATGCCCTTTATCTTGGCACTTGTTTGCCACTGTCAGGGTGTAAAAATATGTAAAAAAAGAATTGTGATTTAGATAAGGCATCCAATTTTTTAAAAAATCCAAGTACAGTTTGAGCCTTATAATAATAAAGTGTTAAGAGGCGTATCATATGTAGTCTATCAGCATGCGGTTAAAATCAGCCTAATCAAAAACTGGGTACCAAATAAAAAGGTGAGGTTCCATCTTTGGAAGAGATTTATGAAAAAAAAAAAAGCTGAGCCTCCTTCCATTAATATTCTTTCCATAAATATTTATAGAAATTGGTAACTAAAAATACAATACAGTTCCTTTATCGGGCCCAGAAAAGTGGTGTGTGTGTGTGTGTCCGGGGGTGGGGNGGGGAAGGATTTTTTTTTGGGGGGGGTGGGCCTCTAATCTAAGGGCTATCACTGATTTAAAACACAATCTCATACTGAAAAAACACGAGTTATGTTTCTTAGAAATATCTTCAGACACCGGGATCTTGGATACTGCATTACGATAATGTAGGCATCTTTTTCCATCTGAAGAAATCAGTACTCTACTATAGGCAGCACGGCGCACTAATAAAAAAAATGTTGACATTGAAAATAACCCATGAGCCATTGTTAAACTCAATCTTGGAAGGCGTCATTACAAAGAACAAAAAAAAAACAACGACAAACAATGAATAATTTATACAAATAGGCCTTCCTGTATAAACAGCACGGTAGGCTAGTCTGTATGAGGGCGAGACGTGATCTGTTAGTTGTAGGTCAAGGAACAATGAAAAAAAAACTGAGGCAATTTCAGTTATCTGTCTTGCTCAGACGAGATATTAATTGCTTATCTAATGACGTTCTTCACCTGTCGTCGACTGCACGATGACAAATGGCGTTTGTCACTTGTTGCTAGTAGGCTATTCGTTAAGGTTGCTCTGCCGCAGAAGAACTATGGGCCTTGTAAATATCCGTTGTGCGGAAACTGTTATAAACTATCAGTCGATCTAAAGATTTTTACGTCTGACACACATGTGGCATAAAAATCGCATAGTATACTTTTAGGTAATTTAAATCGTGCATGCTATCTAGACCTATGCTACGTGAGGATTAGCATCTTTTTTCACCCGCAAACCATACGTTTGCGCACGCGCATGTTACTTTGCCAATCTGTTTCCGGTTTAAGAATGGCATAATAAACAATCGGTCAGTGTTACTGTTAGTAGTGTTATTTACATATGCAAGGGGATACTTTTTTATCGATCGCAGAGACTGTGAGTGATTTTGTGCGGTCGTAATTCGAAAACACGAAGTAGACATCTGTTCAGAGAGCTACACTAGTCTAGCTGTTCTTTGTAGTACTAGACAGTCTAGATAGTTGTACCTTCAGTTTCAGTAGTATTCTTACCATAGTCCATACGATAGACTAGACTAGTTAAGTCTACTCCTCTCCACTCCACTGGCCGCCCAAGAATCGCACTTATCGGATTAGTCTATAAGTCATTAGAGATGATCCACAAGAAGGTTGTTACGCGGGCAACAGCATCTTGCGCGTTTCCAAAGCAGAGGATTAATGATGTAGACTAGATCTAGACTACCATTCCTGATTCCATTAATTCCAATGTTCTCCACCATCAAGATCGTGATTGTGAAGTTAAAATATGAAGACAAGAGGATAGGATCTTTTCTCAGTTTCTGGTCTCTCTCAGCATTGTACATCATGGTGGGACTGATTTCGGAGCATCTAAGATAAAAATACCCCAAAAGATGCTTTTCTGAGGGGAATCCCGACTAGTGGAACTGCACGGGAGGAATTCCATATGTGTGCCGGAAAGATTTCCGCATGCAACACACCGAACCAACAACATACCCCAACCCTAACTCTAATCCTAACCCTAATCCTGACCCTTGGTTAAGGTTAGGGTTAGGGTATGTTGTTGGTTCGGTGTGTTGCATGCGGAAATCTTTCTGGCACATATGGAATTCCTCCCAACTGCACTTACCACTTATGTGATGAAAGAGACCATTTCTCTGATGATAAATCTAGTTTCAGCTTTTATTTTAACAGCAGGTCATTATTTAAAATGTATAAAGTATAAGGGATTGTGATGAATCTTCGCTCCTAAAGGTTTGGGACTGGTTGATGAATAGCATTTTATTAAACATTCCTGTCTTCTTGTAATTAACAAAAGTGGCTTTCTCTAACAACAGCACCGATTTAGTTGAAATATCGATCTAGTCCATGGCCTATCTATGACTAAATGAACTGTATCATTATCAATGCGGTGCTGTCCTTCGAGATTGCCACAAAAGTTTCTGATACCTATTTTTAGCAACAAAGTACATGTAACAGGTTTTAGGAAATATAACCTTCCACTTCCAGACTGTACAGTACAATAGTGAGAAGAAAAATTTTGGACTGTGTACTGTTAGAAACAGATAGTTAATTGAAGTAAAGTTGCAAACAGAATGCAACAGACTAGATTTAGTGAAAAGGCTGTTTTAACTAGAGCAGATTTTACATTATATTCATGGACAGTTTTTATGTCTTACTCTCTCTTTAACAAATTGCCATACAAAGCATAAATAAACTAACACAAATGTCAAGGGCTCTCTCTATCATCAGAAAACTTTATCAGACAACCTCACAAGGTAAAAGCATTGATTTCTAAATGGGTGTTTGAAAACCATCTGGAGCCTTTCGGAAACTAATCCTTAGAAGATATTTATCATCAAAGCATTCTTTACATAAATTTGTGATGAAATTTCTATCAGACCTAGAGATAGTCAAGCTGGATGAGTTGGGGAAATCTATACAGCTGGATCACTTTTACAATACTTGTCCTAGAAACACATAGTATTCTATGTCTCAGCTGCAAAATGCTGTTAAGTCAAAGTTTAGTAAGCTGGTAGGAGTAGTGGCAGTTGTTTACCTTGTTAAGAAGCATAGATTTGGGCTTAGATGCTATGGCCAGCAGCGTAATAGCTGTGGGCATATTTCAGGATTTTCATTTACACCTTGTCTGTGTCAGGGATCAGTATCAACTTTTGTTTTTTTTCGAGCTTGAATCTGTGTGCTTCAGTGTTATGTCAGTATTTTACAATTGTGATGAATTTATTTCTTCTCACACCAGGGCTCCATCGTGCTCGTCCTTTAAACTTTGTCATCAGGCTACCATGTTTTGTCATCATAAAATGACTTTCTCCTTGGGAAGATGGAACCTTGTTATGGTTCTGTCCTTTGTGATTGCTTCAGTCTTCCTTGTCGGTAGGATTAATTCAAGAAGTATTGATTCCTCACCCAGTGATACTCAGACTCAGGATCTTTTGATGAGAGGTGCCAGACCTAAGCAGGTAAGATCTTAGTGTCTGTTTTATTGCAACACTCTCTTAGTGTGGATTTTGTGCTTTTATTTTCAAGGGTTAATTATTCAGAAAATTAAAATATTTCTCTAGACAGAGGGTGTGGGACTGTGAAAGTCTGTGATGGTATAGTGTGAAAAATTAAAACATGTGGCTGTATGACTCATGAGTTGCTTTCAGAAACTGAAAACTGTAAGTCTATGGTTTGGGTATGGGACTCATAATATAGTGCCCTTGGAAAAGACACTTCACTTCCTTTTCCCTACTTGACTCAGAGTCCCTGGCTTTAGAGCTGGGGGTGGGGGTGGGGGGGGGGACCAAGGACCTGCACTGTGAGTGACCAGCAATGACTTTGTTATGCATTTCATTTGTAATATTTACACATATGGTGTGTACTGTTAGATGGCACTGTAGACCAGTTTCCCTATGGAATAAATGAAAGTCAAAGTCCTGTTCTTTCAATTTTCAGTTTTTCCATGTTAAATTTAGCAAGAGCCATTCAAAGTAATTTTGTAATTAGTAAATTAAAAGGTAGTTCAGCTTACAAATTACAGAGAACCATTGTAATGTGATACTAGCCTGCTTAAATTCTAAGTTATGAAATTGAGAAAGAAAAAAAAATTACAGTATTATAAGAGCACTTGTAGTTGTACTCTGATATGCCACTCGCTAAGTTCTGCAAGGGCAAATGAATCCTATCTGGACGAGTGTTTGATAATGCTAGTTAGTGACTGAGTGCATCATTTCATTTAATCCCTGGGAGAGGGGATATTTTCATTTCACTTCTGTGTATTGTTTCTTATCTTTATTGGCAATGGATACAAGTATGAAAAGGGGGAAATGGAAAGGGCTGGGGAGAGGAGAGAGCTTTAGCTCATGAACCACAGAAGACTTGAAAATATGTAGTATAATATATTGTGAACCTTTGTGTCAGTAACTCATATCAGATTCATCTTGCCATAGGTCCTGCTATTATTACTTTTTATTCCTGGACGGTGAATGAAGATAGGAAGGCCCTGTTGAGAGTCATATTCTCAATTAAGTCTGGACTTAATTGAGAGTCACAGTTTGGAACAAAGTCCAAACATAATTTAGTAGTCAGAGACAGCCTCTGTGTCTGTTATTTCAATACATGAGCAATCCAATACCCTTAACGTACAGCCTGTTTTCTCAGCTTGTGGTACAGCCTGTTTTAATTTCTCAGCTTGTGGCACATGATTGTATAGCTGTTTATCACGTCTTGATCTGTTTGTTGTTGCTTTTGTGCATGAGACTGAGAGCAAGCATGTATGTGCATAGAGGTAGTTTAGGGGAGGGAATAATTAATATCATCAATGAAGTAGTCAATCTTATAAGACGGTTTTTGCTCACTTACAATAGGTTGTGGATAACATAGGCCTGCAGTGTCTCTCAATACATGAGGAGGAGAAAATAGCCTTACATCTGTGTACATGTGTACACTAAAACTTGTTTCAAATTTTTGTCATGGCTTGTGTGTTTGTTCCATCATCTTGAAGTTTCTATGAACCTATAATTACCATCTGACATCTTTGGACATTGTAAAAGTTTAAATGATTCGACTGGCATTACAGTGGCCAAATTGATTTTTGTTTTAATATAATCATTCACTGAGTTTTGTCAATCCAAACATGTGCAAAGATAAAGAATAGAAATAGGCTAGTTAACTGTTATTGTTTGCACTAATCTTGAACCAATTTGGCTGGGAAGCACTATGACGGGATGCAGTATGGATTCATTCATTTTGTTTTAATCGCTTATCCCAGGCAGACAAATGCAGCCTGGATAGGGAATTTGTGCCTTTGGTATTGCCCCTATCCTCCAGGCACAACTGATTGCTCTCATTAGTCATTAGATCGTAACCTGATGTAAAGAAGGTACCTATGAATCTCAAGTGAAGTCCAGACTGTAATGAGAGTCCGAGTTTTCAACTATGTTTGGGTTTTATTATGAGCCTGACTTTCAAATGACATGAAGATAATGCCCACAATATGTGATAGGCCAAATATTAATAAGTAACCCCTTTTACTTTCTCCATGCAAAGGGAGTTTTAAAGTAGTGAAATTATAAAACAGTTGACTTGGGGATGGGGAAAGATAAAGATCTTTGCACCAGCTAGATATCAAAAAGCCATCATTGTAAATTGTAGACAAAATATTTTGAATGTCTGAATCAAAGGGATTAGGGATAAAGTGCTTTGTCAGGTATGGCTGTGTTACAACTGTGGATAAAATCTGTAACATATTGATTGATAGATTAATTGCCTCAGTGCTACTACACTGCTACGTGCGAAATATATGTAGTAGCAGGATCATGGTTTTATTGTTATACCAGCTGTTGCAGTCCAGAAAATCATATGGTTTTAACTCAGACTAGATAGTTTCATCATGTCATCAAGCTATCATTTAACGCAGTGGGTAGTGCTCATTCTCGTCTTGCACTTTTACAGTTTTCAAGTTATAAAATTTATGTTTTTCTGTAAAACAGTCATACTGTATAATCTTGTTACATTCTTAACAATGGTAGTAATGATATGCACCATGTGGCATGCTGCATGAAGAAATATTCAGAAATCAGAGCTCTTTAATTTTGACCCAGGGTCACAGCATTTGCCTGACCATCTTTGAAAAGTAGACCGGTCAAAGATATCACTTTTAGATCATAAAGAGAGAGGAGAGTGACCTACTTTCAAAGATAGGTCGAAATACAGAAACAGGAAAATACATCATAGAGATTTGTTTTCCATGATTTATGAAACCTCAGAACAGGAGAGGGTCACTTGTTTACTTATTAGGGTTCTTAGTTAGGGGATTAACTTCTGTTTTTTAGACAGTTTTAGTGGAAGGCTATCAAACTAGTTGACAATATTGATCAATCACTTCCCTTGTCACTGTCTGTCCCCATCACCCTAGTTTTTCAATTCTTTTAGCGTGTCACCTGTTGCAGTCACAGTTTTTCTCAACCAGCTGAAGTGAAAATGATAAGGGATTATGTTTAGTATTAACCCAACAGGTCGCCATACTATTTGTTTTGTATGCTGGGCTGTCACTCCCTCTTCATTTTTTTTTTTTTTTGGTTGTCTCTTGAGACTTGATTTAGAGGCTAAGCTTATCATACCTTGAATGTTAATGTGGTCAGTTTTAAGTGTAAGATGAATGAAAGCTATAGTTAGTGTTGAAAAGAACATTTGTTTCAGTGGACAGGTTCACTACTGCTAATCCTTCCCATCTTTTCCTCATAACTTTTTACTTGCTGCCTACCTGTATATTGTTTTGTTGTTTGTTTTTTTTGCCTCACCTTTCTCCTCTTTCCTTTTTTCCTTTCCTGATCCTCCACATTACAGTAATAATAGTTAATAATAATTAAATGATTATTTAAATGATTGACTAAATGTGAACTCTGCAAAGGCAACAGTGTACAGGGTCATTCATTGTGTCTGAATGTCTGACACTGACAGCATGTAGCATATATCATGAATTGTGAACTTTTCAGCAACTTTATGGCACAGTCCGTGAATTTTTCTTTTCATTTGGGTGGAAAAGAAGCTTTCACACAAAATATCATCATATGATGGAGAAGTTTTAAAGCTTATTCAGTTAATTGTGGTGTTAACTAGTGTATTTTATTGCAGGCAGATGCTTATATGTGTACAGCGTATCCCGTGAAAGATGAAAAGGAATACATTTGTAAGTATCTTTTCTTCTTTGAAGTACTATCTGCCTCTTCTCTCCATCATACTTTGTTTCTCCCTTTCCTCTTTCCTACCTCTCTGCATGGCTGCCTGTTTATTTTTTGCTTTCTTTCCTGCATCTAAACATGTTTCCTCATTTTTTATGATGTTTTATATATTCTAAAATTGGTAAGTTTGGGATAGATGCATAAAAGATAAATTTTTCTCATAACCAATTCAACTATGGCTTGTCTTGCAGACAAATTTGAAGCTTTGGCAAATGCATCAACTGCTCATCACATGCTGCTTTATGGTTGTGATGGAGAACCTTACAGTCAAGATGATATCTGGTAAGTGAAACATTCTCTGAAAGTGGACTTTGTAGTATAGTGTATGTATCTTTCTTGTAGAGTATTCTTGGACTTGGTGTCTTGATGGGCAAGGGGGTTTGAATGTGTAATGGATAAGCATGATTGTGTCTTATCTAATAGGGTGTTATGGAAGTTGCTTTTGAAATTGTTAGGATGAGAGAGAGAGAGAGAGAGAGAGAGAGAGAGAGAGAGAGAGAGAGATATGTTAGTGTAGGGGTCAGTTATGTACATGTTGTTTGTTGTTTTTTTCTTCCGTTCTTTCAGAACTGTTGTGTGATTAGCTTTGGTCGTCATGAACTGAAAATATAGCCATGTTTAGATGGGGGGATGGAAGGTTGTGTTTCGGGAAGATTTTGTACGTGTAATTATGTTATAATTTATAGTAATTTTTTTGATATGTAGTAAAGTTATCTTTTCTTAAGAATGGAAAATTAAATGTTGGGTTCTTTACTCTATTGAATTTTTCTACACAAGACTTACTTGACAAGGTTATCTTTTTGCTAACATTTAAATAACCTTGATTTAAGAGTTGTATTTGACCTAGTCAAATAGTGTTTAATTATAGCTGAAGGTAAAGAACACCATATCAAAACTGCCGGTTTATTTTTATTTGCAGGGATTGTCAAGCTATGTGTAGTGGAAAGGCACCTACCATTTTATTTGCCTGGGCCAAAAATGCCCCTCCTACGGTTTTACCCAAAGGTAAGTGAAAGCACAAATTTCTCACGTCAGTCCTATTCAGAATAGGCGTTAAATGTTAATCATCCAAACTGTATTTTTCCCACTTTTCATATTATTTTATGTAGGACATAAATGAGGACAGGAGCGCAGATGCATCTGGCTTTTTATAAAGTTGTGAGGAAAATATCTATTAAGCATGCCCAGTTTTCAGCAGCCATGCATAATAACATTTGCCATAAATGTATAGGCTCAACATTCAGTGGTAAATTACTGACAGGAGATGAAATCATGCCATCATTCTGCATATTTGTAAAGTTGCCTTTCCATACCTCTTACTGTCTGGATCATGTTGATACTCTGTGTGACTTCAGTACATGAACATTTCTGAGAAGTGCACTTAATGTTTTTTATGTAAAATTGTTATGAAAGGCAGCCTTTCACTTCCAGGCATTTGTTGCTGGCTTTAAATTGCTTATCCATCTCCTGTGATTAGTCAGCGGTGCAGGCTGGAAACTGAGCAATATTCTTAGAAAAGTAAGAGTGAGCAGATACAAACAGGTGGCGGGGTAGGGGTAGGAAGTTCCGGAGAGGCAAATTATGTAGAGGATGAAAATGTCATGAGACTCAAACCCATGATCTTTTTGTCAGGACCCATTGCCTTGTCATCTGCGTGGAATCATTGAGATGTGTTAACATAGCCGCACTGCCATCACAGAAGGTCATTAGTAGAAGGGCATATCCCTGTACATGAGTGTGGAGCTCAGTTATTTTCATATAAGCACATCGTAAAAACAAGAAACAAAAATAAAGCCCAGGCAGAACAAACAGAATTGAAACTAGGGCAGTCATTGGATAAGAAAAGAGATAAGATATTGTTTGAACTGATCAACAAACATGGCTCTAATTTGCCACCATTATGGCCATAGTAACGAGTGCATATTATCCTCACAGTTCCTGTATTTGGCTTAGGATCAGTGATGTGATAAAAACTTTGGTTATTGGAAACAGGATAATTCTGTATTTGCCAGTGCATAGCTGGTAAAAACTGCTCTCTTGTCTTCAGCCATTGGCTGGTAGGTTTCACCTGAGGAATTTTGCTAGACAGAATGGGCACACACACACAAAATTAAAAATAGAAATGAAGACATGGTGTTGTAGAAAGGTAGGCACAGACTATAACATTGCATCATGGGACTCTAAACCAAAGGATGTGAAACAGAACAATCAGTGCAGTTGTATTGTTATTCATTTCCCTGAGAGTGTCCAGTCTGGGAAGGGAGGGGAGGAGGACATGTCTGAAACTTGTGGAGGCCTCCAAGTTATTATGGCTGGTATAAATAGTCATAATGGATTTAAATAACTGGGGAAATGTAGGCATGCATTATATTGGGTGTGGCTACAAGGGCAGTATGACGTCTATACAACTTTTGCTGTTCCTAGCTTTTGCAACCTGTTTAACTTCATGTTTACTTTATTTCTCCTCTACATTAGGAGTGGGACTGAGGATAGGACAACAGACTACCATCAAGACCTTAGTTCTTCAGGTACATTATGCCAGAGCATTCACAGGTAGGTTAATCCAGGTTTTCTGGGTATGAGTAACAGCAGCTGGGACTTTCTTCATACTTTGATGAACTTGCTCATTTTGTTTGTGATGCCCCTCGCCAAATGCATCTTTATAATTTTCACTGTTTCATCTTCTTTGCTGTGTTTGTTTGGTAATGCTTGAAAGAATCATGTGAGAAGAGTTATGTTAGGTCATGCTAAATATTGCAGTTGAATACATACAGGATTCAGGAGTTGGTTGGATCAAGCTGAAACTAACCTTTAGTGATTATGATTATAAAATCCAGTCCTTGCCTCAGAAGACAAAAATGATGATCTTTGAATTAAAAAGCCACTTATCAGAAAGTAAAGAGGTGTTAATTTGCTGTGTTTGTAATACTTTACCTTATTATATTTCCATTCAACAGCAGAGGAAAGTCCTGACAAGTCTGGTATTAGGATATACACAACCCATGAAGAGTAAGTACCAGGAAAGGGTTAGTTAGAAGAGTTTTTATATAATTTCTTTTGTACCCAGAGAGAACCTAAACAAAGCCTAGTAAATTGAGATAAACAGAGTTTGTTTTATTGTTCATCAGTACTGATAAATGTTTTAACTCTTTTAGTAAATGCATACATTCATTTTGTTTTGATGATTTTACAGCTGATATTTTTATAAAAATATTTAAGCAAAGAAGGCTGCGCTAGGCAAGGGATGCACAAGGGTTGAAGTCCTGTCACTCATAATTATGTTCTGTGTGCTGACAACACCTAGGCTCATATTTGCTCCTAATACTTAAAAATGTCTCTTGTCAGATAAGTTACTGCACGATATTTGTGATTGCAATACAGTAGATGGGAACTGGTTCCCTGTGTGCATCTGTATCGGTTGGGAGTTTATTACCTTAAATACATGTTCCTCTCACATGAGGGGCATTTTAAGCTGTTGCTTCATCCAGCCAAAAATATGAAAATCACTGCTTCTATTCTGCTGTTAACTTTCATTTTGTTCTCTCATCACAGGCAACCTTTTGTCGCAGGGATATTCTTGTTGGCAGGATCATTCTTTTCCATTCCCCCAAATAATCCATGTAAGTTACAGTGACAGTTGTATTGTGGTTATTTTGGTTATTACTGCCAGTTATGAATAGGTTATGATTAAATTTACATTGTCCATCATCTTTGACACACTAACTTGTAAATAATGAAGTTTGCTGTGGTGGATTATGATACATATGCCCGCTATGCGTAAAGAAATTTAAAAAATACAATGTTTGTTTGCATTTCTTACCAGTAAATGGATCTAGTGTAATTTTCAAGACAACATGACAGTGTCTTAATGATGAAGTCAAATGTTTTTATTCTCTTCCTCAGCTTACCCTGTGGATATCAGTTGCAAGTTTTACAAGGAAAAAAGTATTTTCCCCTTTGCTTATCGAACTCATGCTCATAGCCTGGGTAAGTCGATCATTGGAGAAGCTTTGAAAGAGTAGGGAAAATTAATGTCAGTAACTGACTCCAATCTTATAGTTCTGTAGACAGGCAAATTTTATGTTAATAATGGGTGTAAACTTCTAACAGGTTTATTATGTTTTTAGTCTTGATTTTTGTGTGCTTGTTTTCTGCTTTTAATTATAGGTCCATTATTTTCCATACCAGTATAATGCTTCAGTGAATGGCATTGATTGGTTTGTTGTCCAGACATATTTTATTAGGGAAGTACTTTGTAGTGACATCTCTTTCTCTGTCAATTTCAGGCAAAGTGATAACAGGATACCAGTACAATACCACCTATCATTTAATTGGGAAGGGAAATCCTCAGTGGCCACAGGTAGTGTATTTGCTTTCTAAAACCATGGAGTGAAAGCAAGTTTAATAGGGCACTATAAAAATAACTCTTAAATAAGTGTGCAGGCAAACTTAGATATCAGTGAGGGCTAAACTATCTATATACAACTCGGCTGAAACTATGAAGAGTAATTCTTCCCAAACTTTTCAGACTTTTGAGGTAAAGGGTAATAACGTATTGAATAAATTGTCATTGCTCTTCACATACATATATATTTTTAGAATAGTGTCATATCTTTAGAGTGAATTAAAATGTCATGCTCAGTTTTGTTTTGCATGGTTTAAGAAAGAAATCCATTGCTAAAAATAGATCTAACTCATATTTCAGTGAAAACGCTCTTAGGGAAAGTATTGGCAAAAAGTTCTTCAGATGCATAGACTAAAGACACCTCCGAGTTGTTGATATTTTACTGCACCTTGAGAGATTTTTTGTTTGGTGATGTCACAACTAGAACTGTGATCATTTTGACAAGATCCAGCAAATGTTCCAGTTGACATTGTAATCATATGTCAGTGTTGTCTTGCGTGTTAATTTGTGCCGTGTTGTCCCTGTTTTGTCATGTTAGGTTCATTTTTACTTCTCAGGCTTTCTACCCAGTCAAGGATGATGTGGAGATTAAGCCAGGAGATTCTTTAGTAAGTACTTTAAATTACAGTTTATCTGAAGATCATTACCACCACCATATTGCCATGCTTTTGCCAACTGGACTTAGAAGCCTCCTGTTGCGCCCCCACAACACTCACACTTGATTATACCATCGTCAGTAAAGATCTCATTTTCAGAAGTTTTGGAAGAAATGCCTGTAAATGTTCCATATTTCCATGTGTTTTTAGTCATATGAAGGCTTTGGCACACGGTTGTATAATTTGATCCATTAGTGACCAACCTTTTTTCTGTTTTTCTTTTGAGTCCTACCACTGACAATGAGCAGTTTTATTTATCTAATCATAATATCTTGTTCACAAAAGAGATGGTCTAACATGAGGTGTTACAAACCTATGTTAAACAACTCTGAAATGAAATGAGATCGGCTTGACATTATGACAACCTGGTTTTAATGACAGCTTGTAGAAATATAAGGACCTTTGAAACTTTATGAATAAAATCACACATATTCATGCATATTACATATTTTGTGATGATAAAGTCTTTGACTCTTTGAATAGGATCAAAAATGTCAGACATGAAAAGCTGTGGATGTTTTTCAGCACTGGATAATGTTTAGGCCTATTCATTTTATTTTGACGTTCATGGGTTCTGGTTCATTATTTTATTCTCTGCTGTAGGGAAAGCAGTGGTTGTCAGTAGAAGTTGTCCTCTGCTGGGAATCTCAAACCCGTGTTTTTGTTTCTGGGCTCCTCTCAGAGCCACTGCTGACATTAGAGTTTTCAAAGTAGGAAGAATAGTTTCAGTAACATAAAATAATGAGATTTGTTTGGAAGGGGGTGGGGATGGATAAGGGGAGGAGAAGATGGGGGAGAAGGGTGTATTCAGGCATATTTTTTTGGAATTACTTTTATAACAGTTTTACTCAAAGTAATTTATTTATTTACTTCTATTTTTTTTAGCTCAGTTTGTATATGAACATTATGCATTCCATTTACTGTACCATTTACATTGTCATGCCTGTATATGGACAAAAATATATTAATATATAATATCATCTTGGGTATACTGATTCAACCATCTCAGAGCTCACTGTAAGCCGGACTTAATACAAGGTCACAATTACCAGAGAAACTCTAACTGATCTGTGCATTGTCAATTGTGGACAGACCTATGAAGGTTTATAATTACATAAAAATGTTACACAGTATCTTTACATAAAACAAATTTGGGATGGTAATGGACAACCAGGTCTGTTGTTTTGATATGAAAGACAAAAACAAGACTTATGGACAGAAGTATAGCATTAGAATTTGAAATACACATTCATAATAACCAGCAGGGCCTGTTGATGCCCTGCTTTTCATTGAATGTTTTTGTTACTCTGAAATGATATACGTGTATACAGGAGGTTAAAGCTTGGAGGAATGGCTGCGTCAGTTTGATGGTTTTCTTAAAGTATATTACCATCCTGATGCACTGATATCGGGCGTTTATTCCTCTAATTTCCTAGGCAAGCTATGGTAATGTGGATACTAATAACTTACATCAGAATATAAGATTCGAGTGTAATTCACTGCAGGATGAGGTCAAATATTACACTGCGCAAAGCAGTTTCAGAACTAAAATTTTATGTATAATGTATATCCAATGTCCTGGAGAGGAAATGAAATGAATGTATTTTAACATTTGAGTCCACTAGATCAGTAGTCAGGTGTGGACTTAACCTTTTCCACAACGCGCCCCACAACACTCACACGGCCCCAGTCTCTCATCTGCCCAGTGCTTGTGCGTGTAGCTTTTCATTGTGACCCTTCATGCTGTGTGCAAGAATGTTGTGATTCCAAATTTTTTGCACAACACAGCAAACTGTAAACAACCTATTATTTCAAGGTTGGGTCTGTTCTATAATATCATTTTTATTTAATTTTTTAACAAGGAACTAGTTTTATGGAGAAAAAAAAAAGGCCTGAATATTAATTTCTTACTTTTTAGTTTTTTATTAGGGGTATGTATCCCAGAGATTCTCCCCTACAGTGCACTGTGTCTTAAAGGAATAGAAGGCTAATAGTACAGGGTTTGAACAGTTGTCTGACAACTGGAGAATTGGGTTGTATGTTATGGCTTTGCCAGGGACCAAGAGGAAAAGAGAGTTGCAGGAGCCAAATTGTAAAAGCCTGTTTTAGCCATTTAAGAAAAATTTCTCCTCAAACCACAAGAACGTTCCGAGATGGCCAAGACTAGTCTGCAGGTCTGGTGCCACCACTGTGCTCAGATTATACAGTGGGGGTCTTTCACTTAGATTTTTCACAATTTTAAATTACATGAAAAAGGATTAAAAATTTGGCCTTCTTTTGCAGATCACAGGCCTGCACAAATTAAATCCGCTGAAGCCATTGGGAAACACTGCTTGCAACAATAATTTTTTTACAAATTTAAGACAGAATTTCACCACTTTTGGAGGGTGGTCTTATGTTATATTATTTCTACACAATCTGCTACTATCGACTCTGATAGTCCAATTTTTTTTTACCAATTAGGCTCCAGCAACCTTTATGTCATGAGGGTAAGGGTTCAAAGGGTTAAGGGGAGGCACTACCTTTTCAAGAGGTTGTAGTACAAATGTGATGAAAATTATCACCAAGAATGCTTGGGATTAAATTTTTATGCAAACTTTTACACCAAAATACTGATTTATGGCTTTTTTTCAACCCTAATGGTCTCAACTTATGTGGTGATCTTAGGACAACTGTCATGTGCCATAGCACCTGCTATTCAGCAGCAGATATAGTCTATTCAGCAGCAGATTTCACCAATACCTCTTAAATATGCCTGGTCCACTTTTTGTGGATTTTTTGTCTTGCTGCAGAAATATGAGGAACCAGCAACACACATAGAGGTAAAGTAGAGTAAAATCAAGAAAGTTCACATCTGCACCTTGAGGGAGTGAATGACTTTTCAGTACTTTGATGTGCAAGTTTGCATAAAAATCTAATGCACTGTTAGTGGTAAATTGCACACCATATCTTGTGCATTACAAGCTCAGGAAAAGAATTGTGCCTCCTGTTAAGAACATCAGAACAATACAGATAGTACAGTACAGACATTTAGGTATGTGCTGACACAAAACTATTTGTTCTCGTCACCTCTAGGCAGCAAGATGTACCTATGACTCCACGTCCATGACGCATCCTGTCAGTGTAGGGTAAGTGACTGTGAGGAGTTGTTTTGTTCAGGGAATCCTATTGTTAGTCAAGTGTTGGATGAAATATAGAATTTTGAGCTGAGTTCATGAGACAGAATAGAGTGGATAATTTTTTAACTCATTCCATGCCAGTATGTTTTCCACGTTTTTGCCAGGCCACTATTTTCTAAAAGTACTATTTCGTACTATAAAGAAAAATCGCATCCAACAACTCAAAACTAACACCGATTTCATGAACGGAAGTTTAGGAAGAGTTGTCGTTACTTATGAGTACTAAAAAGTTTCAAACCAGACCTGTAGTAGCAAAACAAAAGAAGGTTTTGATATCGACGATACATCATCGACTGGCGCAGCCACGGCAACGTATATCGATGACATATCGTCGATTGGCATGGAATGAGTTAATGGAATGATGGTCGAAATGACTGCCTTTTGACTCATAGATTACATGAGGGTGGTTGGAGGTCAATGACTAGGGCAGCATTGGGTCAACCTCACAGATTGACCGTGCTGAGAAAATCATGCACCTATTGTTTTTTTAAAAACATCAGGCACCTGTAGTCTTTTCAGGGCTATCACCATGTGATTAAATATTGGCCATCATATTGTTTAGCCCGTAAGATTGCCGCTCCCAGACTGTGAGGCAGCAACATGAGTTTGATTTTAGGTCACATGGGTCACCACCAGTTGGCAAACAAATTCAACTCTTGCTTATAAAAGGGTAGCAGAATCAGTGAGAATTTATGTCATGCTAACTTTACAAAGGCAAATATATTGTCATGTAAGCGTAGCTAAAGATTATGTTACTGTATTTTTAGAAGAGATTTTAAATTAATACATGAATGAAGTCTCTTTTGACAAAAAAAGTCTTTTTTTTTTTTTCTCTCATCGCAGCCACAAGCAGATTGCCTAACTCAGATATATGCAGTTTGCAAATTGGACTGTATTGTGTGCTTGCTACATCCCAATGCATCTATCACATGTCACAGACTAAGTAAATCTAAAAGTCATTGATTTACAAACAGTACCAAAGCTTGAGATTGATATTCTTCTGTTGACTAAGACAGTTCTTTCAATCAAATGAGACAGGCAAACAGCCTATGACTGACAGTATATAATTATTGTCTGCTTTTTTTTATCATTAATGAAATGTTTATCTCTTTTACAGCTCTACAGGCAAAAATGAGATGTGCAATTTCTACATCATGTTCTACACTGACAGCTCAGTGAAGGATCCATATGGTCAGTGTAGTAATGATAATCAGCCAAGGTTAACAGGAGATCACTTCCCAGCAGATGTAAGTGAGCCATTACCCTCCAACCCGGACTTGGAGGAAGAAGCCAAAGGAAACCACCAGCATAGTGCCATGGGAGAAGACCCTGAGCCAAATGGACTAGACACTGAACCTGCTGACTCTGAGACACAGGATTTCTTGATGAAAGGAGCCAAGCCAGAAGAGGTAAGATGATTTAGTAGATTCTTTAGCTTTTTAACATGTGATTTTTTCCGCCCTCATACTGTCAAGCATGTTCTAAGCATGGTTAATAAACTTCTTAAACTTGTTGTGAAGGCAAATTTAGGCATTTCCCCTGCTAAGCATTTTATATTTTGTCTTAAGAATTAGAGACAATCAACTTTATGTAGGAAAATGTTCTTAATGGGTAAGTTGGTAATTCCTAAGACACTTATGTCTGTGAGAGAAAATTATCAGGGAAGTTACTGATCCAGTCAGCATGAAACGCACCTCATTTCGACACGATATGTCATAAATTTAAAAAGTGATGGAATATAAGGCCACCGTTACTAAAATTAGTTTTGAATCAGCATCAATTTTTAATTTTGTTACTGATTCCATGAAAGATTTTAATATTGAATTGTGCCTAGTCAAATGGGTCATGAATGAATGAGGTGTTACAGTTTCTTCTGATAATGACTTTTTGGGATATTTCCTCTTTCAGCATGATGCATACCTCTGTTCAGCATATCCTATCACAGACGAGGAATTATACATTTGTGAGTATATATAGTATTACCGGTTTGTAAAATGAAGTAATAAAAATGAAGATTATATAAATAGTATCAATTGCTTATTTATCAGTTGCTGTTATATCCTATATGGGCTTTAGAAAAATTGCTAGACCCGATCAGCAAACACATTTTTGAGTTTCACATAAATATAGAATTCAAGAACATTTGACATTATTTTTCTTACTGATTTTGGTATTTATCAGTACTCTCTTTTTTTTATTACCACATAATTATCTCTCATGTTACCTCAAGAGAAGCTTATGCAAAATCATAACTTTCACAAGATCATAATGTGACGTATCTATGGTGACAGCCTTCCCTAATTTATTTTCAGATAAATTTGAGGCTTTGGCCAATGCTTCAGTAGCTCACCACATGTTATTGTACGGCTGTGATGGAGAGGCCTACCATAGTGTCGCAGTGGCGTGAGTGGCATGTGCTCTATTTGTTGTAGCAATGGGGTTAGGGATGTTAGGGGTATTAGGGCAGAGGCAGGAAGTCTAAGCGACCATGTGCGCGCGCCTGCCCGCCTTTATTCACTGCTTAGTTTCAGAAAACCTCTTGTTTTTTATTATGGCCCATGAGGCCAGTTTTTGCACATGGTCAGCAAGCACTTGACCAATCATTACTCCTGACTTTGTACATTACGCTGAGAGTGTTTGCTTTTCATTGTAATTATTACATTATATACTGTTGTGTGCATTATGTTTGAAAGTCTGAAACAGGATAATTCCAGAACTTAATAGCATTTATTCATGTATAATTATATTTGTTGAATTTTTCTGTAACATGTAGAAACTGTCCCCCAATGTGTAAGGGAGCCCAGTCCATTCTGTTTGCTTGGGCCAAGAATGCACCACCCACAGTTTTACCCAAAGGTAGGAGACTTTTGAGCTTTTTTCCTGTCTTCAGCTAGCAACTTGGTATTAAATTCTTAAAAGTATTAAAAAACGTTTTGCTCAGATCTCATAACTGGTTGATGAAGTATCTCTATCAGTTGGTCAGATATATACACTGGAGTTTGCTTGTAGTGATTCTGTGTAATTGAAAACTTAGTTTAAATGAACATATTCCTTGCTGTCTGTTTATTCTTTTTTATCCATCATCTGTGGCTAGAGTGAGCCTCTCTTACATCTCTGGTCCCTTGGATTGAATTTAAGAAGACTAGACTTATTTCTTCTTGTATAAGGAATTCTGTGTTATCTAAGAACCTAACTTGAATGCTGATATGGAACCAAATTTTGCCATGATAAATTACATATCCAAGAACCTGATCTCAAAGAGAAAATCCAATCATAAATTCAGGAGTATTTTGTAAAGGGACTACATGCCACTGTTGATACACATTGCTTAGAGTGGAAGGGCTGTATGAATGCAGGCATTTGCTTACAAACATTATGCAAGTTATATATTTTAAGGTACTACTAAGGTTGTGGATTCTTCAAACATTGCAGTCAATGTGGTACATATGGTTTACAATGTGTATACTCACAGATGTGGGTGTGCGGATAGGTCAGAAATCGTCGATCAAGACCATTGTCCTTCAAGTACATTATGCCAAGGCATTCACTGGTGAGTTTGTTTATGGTGCTGTGTGATGATTTCTGTTAATTCTGTGAATGCCATGAAGATTTGATAGTTTATTAAATACAGAATGGTATACAAGAAGCAGGCTTCGAAACAAATGGCAGGTACATAAAAACGGTGATATTTATTTATGCACATATTTTGTGTCAAGATAAATCTGAATTTTCTGAAAATAGTTTCACTGCTGAAGTACATGAAGACTATTCTATTGAGCAGAGCCTGATAACTTCCTTATGTGAATGTTCAGTGTCATCAGCTAGAAAATTCCAGAGGTCTCTTTCCACTACCTAATGCTTTAAAGTAGATATTTATTATATTTTATGATTGCTTTGTATGTTTCTCTCAGCTAATGAACAACCTGATCATTCTGGGATAAGAGTATACATCACTCATCAGAAGTAAGTATTTGAAGAGATAATGTTCTAAATAAAATGTTCCTATCAGAGAATTAAATATAAGAAAAGTACATAGAAAAGTAAGAATAGCAGTAAGTAGGTACAGTGTTTCATTCAACATTTACAGTAACAATAATGGAAACCTTTTTTTATAAGGTTTTCTCTGTAATTGTTTAAGCTATATGGGAAACTTTTGACTGTCATTCATCATTAATGAATATTGGCAGTATTCTGCACTATACAGAGCCAGGTCAGACTGAGTATTTTCAGTGAACACCACAATACTAACCAAGATAATCCTCTGTGGTCACCAGGGATGGGATTCAGACTTCAGCATTCGGTCTGTGGGATGTTGTTTAAAATCTTAACCCAGGGAGCACAGAGAAACAAAGATTCATATAAACTTTTGACCCAGACAACACTCTGAAACAGAGGTTTAGACTCAGCATTGGCAAAGTTACTTATCACTAAGTTCTCTGTACTTACCTCTTCGTGATGTTTCAAACAGGCAACCTTATGTGGCAGGAATATTCTTGCTGGGAGGGTCAAGGTTCACAGTTCCCCCTGGACAGCCTGGTAAGTACTTGTGTTGTTGAGAATCTCGTTCTTGGTACTTTAGATGTAATTTAAATCACATCACTGTATGATCGCTGTAAGCACAAAGGGAATGCTTTAAAGGAAATGTATTATCAGAGTCAAAGGAATAGTGCTTTGGTAATCCATGGTTGATATTTGAAGTAAGGGGATGTGATAAACGTACAGCTACTGAACATCAATGATTTTTGTCATCCCAGCTTGTCATCATATAAGGGAATCATACTTGTTGGATCAAAATAGTGTTGAAAAAAGTGTGGAGGGCAATGCAGAACGCTTTGTCTATTCTCTTTGAACAAAAACATGGACACGCCATAGGTTTGAATGGCTATCTCAATATGGTAATTGTGTAGTGATATCCAGGAGTAGGTTTGATGATGAACAATAATTCATACATGGAATTTGGATATTATCTCTTTCTATCTACAGCATATCCTGTAGAAGCCAGTTGCAAGTTTAACTTGGAGAAAAGCATATTCCCCTTTGCCTATAGAACACATGCACATGGACTAGGTAAGTTTATTAATACCATAAAGCACTTTCTGAGCTCTTACAGATTTGTGGATATGGTAATTCTTTTCTAGTGATGTTACCTTTTCTCTTACCCCATACTCTCTCTTTTGCGTGCACATTTTAAGCGGGTAGAAAGCTTTAGTTGAATGGGACTTTGACATTGTTCTAGATATTTCTACATTTTGCTCAAATTGTTATATTTTGTAGCAGTTGTCTTGTTGTATTAATAGACTATGTTATTGTTAGAATTTTATGTTATGCTGTCATTCACATGTGAGGATAATTTCCTTCTGTTTTAGGCACTGTGATTACTGGTTATCAGTACAATGGCTCTTACCATGAAATTGGCAAGGGAAATCCCCAGTGGCCGCAGGTGTGTATTGTACTGTACTCACTTATTTTTAGGGCACTCAGGCCTTTGCTTTCAAAATTAGGCTGATATATTAGCATGACTGAGAGGTGCAGAAGAAGAATTTGTAATGAACACAAAACACTGATTTCATCAAGTTTTATAGACTGAAGCTTTTTGTCAACAATAAGCCTTACTGATTTCCCACTTGAAAATGTTTGACCCTTGTATTCTGGTATATTGGCAGGCTTTTTACCCAGTTCAGAGCAAGATTGAAGTCAAGCCTGGTGATTATTTGGTGAGTAGAACTTCAGAAAAAGTTATGGGCACCCGTGTACAATTTTCTTCATATTTTACAATTTTCTTCATAGTGAGATTAGCTGTCCACTGATAAATATTCGATCATGTCACAATTATAACAGTGGGATGTAGACCATTTTATACCACAGGGATGTTAGAATGCTTAAAACTTTTGGAAAACCAAGCATCAGATCTGGAAAACTAGGGATTTTAACAATAAACAAAGTAGAGTAAATGACAAAGCAGCTTCCACATTGTACAAAGATTCTCATGTTTATCTTGGCTTTCCGAAAATTTTGCCTTCAGCTGCTGTCACCCTTGGTGCCAGTATCTAGTTGAGGATACCATACTTTTATAATGGCCTTGTCAATTTTTTGCAGTTTTGAGAAAACACAAGAAAGTTGTTTTAATGGCAAAGCAAAAATAGCTGGCATGTCTTTGCAACTGCAATTTTGGTGAGAAAATATTGGCGAATTTTATTTTTTTCAACATGTAAACATGGGCCTTGATCTCATCAACAACATGATATCCTTATTCCTTTTTGGCCTATGTCTGACTCAAGCCATTATGGAAGTACAATGACAATAGTCAAGGCTATTTTCTTTGCCACAAAGCTAAGGACGTTACCCCATTCACTCAGGTTTGAAGAATAGTCAGAAGAGAACTAAAGGCAATATTATCTTTGTCCAACTTATCCACATCATTGAAAGATGTGAAGAATGGTCAGAAGAGAACTAAAGGCGATATTAACTTGGTCCAACTTATCCACATCATCAGGAGATGTGAAGAATGGTCACAAGAGAACTGAAGACAGTCTTATCATTTTCCAACTTCATCATCAGAAGATGTGAAGCATATTATTTGTGTACATTGTCAGTGTTCTGATGAGTAAGGAACTATGCCCTTGTTTTCTTGAAAAAGATTTATGTTTGTTGGTCTGCGCAGAGTTTGTAATAACATAAGGAAAAAATAATTGGAAATGACATCATGCTAAGGATTCCATTATGGTGTTGAAGGCATAACATTCTAGGCAACAGTGACTTGCTTTAAGCTCGCAGTTCGTCATTATCCACTCAGCAATGTATTGTATACTGTGTAAATATTCTGGCACAAATGAGTTGTAAGGAGGAAGGATAATGAGAGAAAGTTCAAGTAATGCCCATGAGGATAGTTCTTTGCATGTGTTTAATAATCATTGAAATATAACTGTCTTGACCAGGCTGCCAGATGCACCTATGATTCCACAGGGATGGACCATGCTGTGGGTGTGGGGTAAGTTTCACTTCAGAACTGAATTTTGTCCATCCATCCATTTCGCTCCTTCTCTCCCTCCCATCCATCCATCTATAGAAGAAAGAAAAAAATAACCTTTGCATAATTTTAACACACACTGTGCCTAAATAGAGCACATGAAGACGAACAATGTCAATAGTAAGTATGGCCTATCAGAAATCTTTTGCCCATTTGCTGATGACGCAAATGGGATGCCATGTCTAATTTGGTCAACCAATGAAAACCAGGCTTATGCCATTTATGAAGTTGTAATGGCACATGTGGATGGGCATTTGCGAAATAAACTACAGAAGAGTTCATCTAATTTGATTTCAAGGTTACTCAGTATTTACTTAACAGAAGACAAAAGTTGTTTTTTTTTTTCTTCCTTGTAGCTAGTAGGAGTATCTCTATTCGACATCAAAGTTGTGACTTTCCTTTTATTTGAATGGATTAGGGAGTACCCAGAAATAAAAATCGCCATCTCCTGTATAGAGAAAAAACACACAATAAACTGTGTGTGAAACAAATAAATTAGGTGTCTGGGAGTGAAGTGCTAGTGGGTCAATGGCAGGCAAGAGCACAGGGGCAAAAAAATGAGAGATAATTATGCATTTATTGATTCAGCTTATGTTAACTACTGTATTAATGTACATTAATGTCCTCGTATTAGTGCTACTGTAGTAAAAAAAAATAAACGGCTGTCAAGGCCTGTAGGGACAAATTAAAATCTGGAAAGTCAGCCACCATTTACCGCTTGCAGGCAACAGACCCTTAAAAAAGAATGCCACAAGTCTAAGAAGCTGAATAAAAGTCCAGGAACACCTTTCCGTGACTAAGAATAAACTATAGATGAGAGAAAGGTAACAGCGAATCTCTAATGAGTAGGCCATAATGGACTTAAAAGTATGGATGTAAATGTAGGTTGAGATGACAAAAGGCCCCAGTAGCCTTTAAACTATGAAATGGCTCCTTGGATAAAAAAAGTTGAGACAAGAAAATCTAGTAAGCCACCATGCGGATTCTTTACCTAAAACTTGTCTGTACTTACTCAGACATCCCAGCACCACAAAGTGAGCATTGCTCACATTTGGTGGCACATGATAGAAAGGGAAGTATTGGGACAGTTAAAGAGGGCCCTGGGTACTCAAAAAATCACCATCCAAAATGGCTTTTTCGAAGATAAAACAAATGAAAAGAATAGAGCACCAAGGCTGGAATGGTATGACCAGGGTTGTACGATTACAGTCCTAATAAGAACCATAGTTCGATTTCTGGTAATTCAAACCCAGAGTGGTGGTCCCAGCAAAATTGACGTAAGTGGACTCATTTTCATTAAAATGCTTACAGGTTGCTTTTGGTTTAAAACCCATGAATGAAGATAAATTTTAAGTCTCATGTTGATTCAAGTGGTGATAATGATGCTAGGCTCCACATAATCGTCAGGCTATCTTTTATTATAAATGATTCACAGGGCCACTGGAGAGGATGAGATGTGCAACTTCTACATCATGTTCTACACTGACAGCTCAGTCCAAAAACCATCTGGGGATTGCTGGGGTGATATGAACCCTGAGTTGACAGGAAAAAATTTCCCAGATGATGTTAGCGTTCCCCTTCCACCAAACCCTGCTCTTGAGGAGGAGGCGAAGGGACATCACCATCAACATGGAGGGATGGGAGGAGGAGGGTCTGATGATGGATTGCAGACAGGGGCACCAGCTGACTCGAGGACTATGGATATTTTGATGAGAGGGGCCAAGCCAAACAAGGCATGTGGATAGTTTTGTTGGTATCCTCAATAATAATGATGATAATCCAGTTTTTAAGTCTCATATTTAGGCTATTGCCTGCTCACACAATTTTACACTACTATTACCCCAGCAGGCCTATTTATTCAGGGACTTTCTCCACTCTGGGGAAGCATACAGCGCCATTTAGAGGCACTGATCATTAACATTCTGACAGTATTTTCCACTGCCTATGGCCAGGTACCCATTTTAGTGACTGGTTAAATGAGGAAAATATGAACAAAATGCTTTCCCAAAGGTACATGCAACGCAATCATTGGGAATTGAAGCCACAATGTTGAAATCTTGGGTCCAGTGCTGTAACCATCATGCCCTGAATTTCACGCTCAGATTTTTGTTATGGCCTTCATCAGTGTTAAGATATTTATAATGTGGCCAAAATTTGTCTACATTCTCACAGATTTGAATAAACTTTGGGCTGTTGAAAATCCTGAGTATCAGTAAATTTGTGATTTGAGCTTTCCAGTGAGTTTTCAGGCAAATGGGACTTCCTTGAGCTGTATTAATAATTTTGTTATAAAGAATTTGTCATCATGTAGAATGATGTGCATTTATTTGTACTTTCAAATTATGACAGTTATGCATGTTGTATGTACATGGGAAGGACCGAAAAAAAAAGTGTTCTCAGTGCTGTTTAGAATTTCTTGTCAGTGGAGTTTTCTCTTTACCATGCTATCATAAGAATGGGTATCTCGTACGTTGCTTGTTCTATGTTTCTTTATTTAACTTCCATTTCAGCCTGATGCCTATCTATGCACAGCCTACCCCATATCAGATGAGGAAGCCTATATTTGTAAGTCGGCTATTTGGATTAGATAGTGTGGTAGACACAGGAGTAAGTTTTGTGGTAATTTGACTACATTATGCTCTTGGCTTCTTCTGAAAGTGCATCTTTGCCTTCCAACTTTGGATAACCTGATGGCTGTCCAACATTATCTTATTAATTAAACAGAGTTTGACTTATATATATCGTGTACACATCACTGTCTTCTGAACTTGCTTTCTTACCCACCCATACTTGTGTAAAATAATAAAGGGGAATTTAGGGGAAAGAATATCTTGTTCTATACTGTGATTTCAAATGGCACTTTGTAATGAGTTTTGACTATTTGTTTGAGTTTGTGATCACTGAAAGGCACAGGTTGTGTCACTGAAGTTAACTGTTGATTAGAATTCATATCCTCGGTGTCTGGTGCTAACCATGTCACTGTGTATGATTTAGTTCTACTGTTCAGTGGTTAGCATTGGATATCTGTGTCATATTTCTCTCTTTCTTGAAGGTTTGTTTACAGCTCATATTTGCTTTTTTCTTTTTTTTTTTTTTCTTGTAGAAAAATAATGAGAATTACAAAATCATAGGTTGATACTTTCTGTTCCAGACAAATTTGAGGCTATGGCAGATGCAGAGATAGCACATCACATACTGATGTTTGGCTGTGATGGAGAGCCATTTTCAGATCAGCCAATATGGTGAGAAAAGAACGTATCATGTTTCAAGGGAAATGTGAATTAAGACATCATTGAGTGTATTGCAGAGTGTTATGAGAGAGTTACAGTGTGAGATATGCTTGCTGATCTAGACCTGACAATAGAGGTGAAGCTTTTGCATGTGACAGTGGTCACTGAATCTGAAAACAATAATCATATGGTTTAAAAGTCTCACATTGACTTCATACTGTTATCACCTGAATAGTGAAAAAGGTTTGTGAACATCAGAGCAGATGGCAAAAACACAGTTTTTGTTTCCTGACTTTATGCTCGAACTCCACACTTATATTTTTGAAACTGTAAACTTGACTATGTCTTTGTTTTTGTATGTTTATTGTCAGTGATGAAATATTGTCTAACTTATTATGTCTGTCATGCTATTTGTTAAATGTTATTTTCACCACTCATATACCATGTGGTTCAGCCTAGGCATGACCAATAAAGTTGTCAAACTTGTTTTGCTTTATTAAGACTGTTGCTTCAAACATGAGATGGTCAACAGCTGAGATATAAAAAGTGGCTTGGACAAGGTCAGGCAAAAAGTTTTACTACCACACATTAATAAAGAATAACCAGAAGGTTAGCATTTATTTTCTTCTGCATTTCAGGAACTGTCCTCGGATGTGTAAAGATGGTGGAGACACCATTATGTTTGCTTGGGCCAAAAATGCTCCTCCAACAGTGTTGCCAAGTGGTATGTGTGGTCTTCTCTGTATGTGCTGTATGAAGGTTTTGGTTAAGAGCTTTAAGTGCTCCAAGGTTTCATCAAGACCGAAAGGGTGTTTAACTTGGTAATTTGGATAGGCACTTACTATGGAGGGGATACATAAATATATCACTGTTGAATGTACTTGAATTGTTGGGGCTCAGAGTCCAGATTGTGAATTTCCTGCCTTTTCAGAGTTACCATCATAGTAGTGTTATGTGTACAGATGATATAGATGAGTTTTGAGAATTTATTCACTTGTTTTAACAATCATCTACATTACACAGTATGAAGACCTTGAATTAACATGTACTGACTACATATCTTTTTGTCTTTGATTTGTTTTGTCTGTTGTAGGAGTGGGTGTAAGGATAGGACAGCAGTCTACAATCAAGACCGTTGTTTTACAGGTGCACTATGCTGATCCATTCAAACGTGAGCTTTTATTTGTTTTCATTCGTTAGTTTCTTGTACTTTATGTGTGGTCAATCCAGAAATGCAGCATATGGATATATTTATTATTTTCTTCACTTAAGTCCACATCAGTGGAAAACTTGTAACTCGAAAATACTAGCCCAGTTGCCAGGTGTGGTGACTTAACGTTTATCACTTTTCAAATGCATTTTTACCAATCACAGAGACACAACCAAATTTAAAAATGCTTTATATCCTTTTCTTTGTGAAGTAGAGGGTCTATCTTTTTGCTGGATATGTGCCTCTGCCACTCCTGCCATTAGGTGTCAAAATCTATTTTTGGCGCAACACTTACTTACAACAGTCTCCTAGTGGGGTGATGATATATGGTATTAAATAGTGTGCTGTTGAAACTTGTTTTTTATTCACATCACAAAGATTGGACTTAGCAGTGGTCAGAACACCATTACTTGTGATATGAGGTCATCTTGCTTTTAAGGTTAACATTCTGTCAGGTATTTCTCCTTTGATCTTAAGTACATTAACTTGTATGAATAATATGTTTTCTTTGTGTTCTGCAGCATTTGATACACCAGATAATTCTGGGATTAGGATGCACATCACAAATGAAAAGTAAGTTAAACATTACTTTAATCATTGCTGTTAAGTTATGTCTCATTAAGTAATGAGGCTTCATTAACTTTAACTTAAATCAGCAGAGGTTTCAAGGATTTGCAGTTCTTTTTTTTTAAAGTTCCTAGAGCAAGAATGTTATTTGTCTTTCTGTTCCTGAGCCTTCCCAGTGTTCTCAAATGCTTCTCATCTTTTACATTATGTGTTATATAAGTGACAAATGGTACATGCAAAATAAACATGTGGCAAGTAAGTAACAACGTGTATCATGCAATGTCTTATCATGCCATGGCTATGTTTTCTTCAACCATTTTTCATTACCAGTAAATAAACTACAGTGTTACTTCATTAAGAATGTTCTGTGAGCAGTGCAGGTTGCACTGAAGGTAGAAGAATTTCTAGAAGGCCTGTTTTTGTTGATACTGCTAAGCTAAAATGCAAGATTATTAGAATGATATACCTGAGTTGTCCTCACTCACAAAATCCAAGCAGCCTTAATTGTGCAGTCCAGATATTGAAGTGGTTGAAGGCTAGATTATTTTTATTACTAATGGAACTGCAGAATCAGATTTTCCATACTTCTAACTCTCTCTCTCTCCAGACAACCATTTGTAGCAGGGATATTCCTCCTTTGGGGAGGAACTTTCATCATTCCCCCAGGGAAACCCTGTGAGTTGGCCTTTTAAATGCTTCTTTTTTCTGAAGAGATCAGCCTTCAAATAACCCTGATCATTGCTGACTCGCTTAATCACTGAAAACATACATCTATTCAATGAATAAGCAAATCTACAGTTATCATGATTATAAGATCAGACTCATGAAACTCTCATTGTCTGTTATGAAAAGTTCAGAACTGTTTAGTGCCTGAATGATTTTCCAGTCTCCACACCCACATCTGAAATGTCTGTAGACTTGAGTCAAAATTATGCCATTTTTATCTTGGCATCAAAGTTTTGTTTAAAACAGTTTTCACTGAGTGTGTGAAAGTGGACATTCTGTCCTAATGCTAATAAATTCAAATCTTTATCTGGTACTAAATCAGAATGTGGGTCACTGCTTGTAATGTCTTTGGTTCCAGTGTTTGGAAAAACTACGGAAAAACTTGCAAACTAAATCATTGCATTATTTGACATAGTGTATACAAAATTTACATACAGGCCCAGCAAAAGAAATAATTACTTATCTGAATGTTTCTGTGGAATTCCTTGTAACATGTATGAATCAAATTGATTAGTACTTTTCTGTAATTAGTTAACCAAAAAGTATAAAGGAGGTTTTAGGGAAAGCGGGAGGGGACTGGCTAGTAATTGGCAAAGATCAGTGGGCAAAGCCATTTGCTTTAAACACTGAACAGTCATGTTGCCATTTGCTGATGAATTAAAAGGTTATCCATAATCCGTTGTGAAACTGCTATAATTTCCTTAACTTTTTTTTTTTAGCCTACGGAGTAGATGTGAGCTGTACTTTTAACCAACAAAAGAGCATATTTCCATTTGCCTACAGGACACATGCTCATGGACTTGGTAAGTTTGTTTTCTTGACAGCCTCCAGAAAATATGTGTCATACCTTGTTAATAATTCAGAAAAATTGTATATGGTTAAGTGAGGTTCACAGCCATATGGAGGTGCTTTCTCTGAAAGTATACACTATTTTTATAATGCCATACAAATATCTCTACATGTCTGCAGAGAATTTTTTCTTATTACTGGTTACTTGTTGGTGGAAATATCATTACACTCCTTATCCTCCAAATGGGACTGCCTTACCGTAGGGAATGTTCAAACCTTCCAAATCAGTCATTATACTCATGACAACTTCACATGTGCTTCCTTCCCATTTCCAGAACCCAGCAGAGACGAACTCTACTGATTGTCCCTGTTGCTTTCTGATTGTTGATCCTTTTTGCATTTCCTGACAGGTGGTGCCCTGTGCCTTCTTTTTTATATCCACTTATTTCCAACGGTCACTTTAGACCATCCACTCTGTCCATTCCTTTTTCCTCATCCTTCTTCATTTTCCTTATTATCTCTTTCAGCTCATCTGCTTTATAGTATTTAATGGTCTAAGAAAAAGAGTCTTATAGAAAGATTTTGCTCTTGATCAGCTCTCTGGCCTGTTATATCCACGGTGAAGTTTTGTGTGTGGATGTTGTAATACGCAATTTAACTTCTTCAATTTTTCAGGTACTGTCATCACCGGATACCAGCATAATGGCACGTACCATGAAATTGGCAAAGGGAACCCTCAGTGGCCTCAGGTGTGTATTATGTTTAGTAAGCTTATCTCTCTACTAATTGACAGAAATGAAATGGTTATCTAGAGCACAGTGAAAACTTTTCAAAAGAAGTGTTTAGGAATCATGAAATCTTTCTAAACAAACAAAATAAAGAAACAACCTAGACTGGTATAACTTAGAGTCTAGACTGGTACAAATTTTTGTTCAGTGCTTTTCGATATGCTGTCCATATACATTCAAACTGTCATGAATATTGTGTTCATATTACCTGTGATTTGCTGTCTGGCATTATGATTATATCACTGTTCCATACCTCTGGAGGTCTGTTATCTTTCTTAGTTGAATAAGAATATTGAACTATTTAGTTGCTGAATTCATCATTACAGTCATTGATGTCATTGGCATATATCATTTTAGGAAAGTCATTGGGTTAAAAATTAGTGTTGCTTATAACCAAAGAATTGTTAAGATTATCAGTAAGTGGAATCACATATATTCCATTCATGAAGGATACCAGTTCATATCTCATACCTATAAGCTTTTGTTGTGAAGGTTAAAAATAAGACTGATTCCACTGTGATCTAAGAAATAAATACTTGGTATATTTTTTTTTCCAGCTAGGTTTTACATTTCACTATTTCTATTCTGAATCATCTCTGAACTGCAAACTACAAATTGTTACTAACAGTTACTCTCTTTCCTTCTTCCAGGCATTCTACCCAGTTAAGGACAAAATTGAAGTCAAACCTGGTGATGCATTGGTGAGTTATCAGCTGTGAAGCTATCAGGCCATGAACAAATGTGGCGCAACTTGTCTCATTCACATATTTCTTAAACTTTTGTTTTTAGTTTTTGGTTACACATAGTTAATATTATCAGAGACATGATACATTATCTGGATTGGCACTGACTGTAAATTTCCTTATTTTAGCAGATGCAAAATAAAAACATTGGTGAAAATGCAGCTTGCTGTTAAAAGTTAAGATCCGAGGCAGAAAATCTAATGTTTTTACTCAGTCTCAGTACTTTTACCATCAGTTGGATATAGCAGTGTTCTGTTTGATGCACCACTGATGCTCACACTGATTGCTGTATGTCTTGGCATAAGCATCAGTTTTTTATTGAATGTTCAGTCACATAGGAAGGTGCTTACGTAAAAGCATTTAGATAGATTAGGTCAGACACATGAATGACAACATCATAACTTGACAGTGATTTCATTTTCATTGGTCTAATAAGTAGTAGTGAGATGGTACAGATAGCAGAGCAGACCAGGCTCTGAGTTCAAGTGAAGTCATCAGCGTATGTAACTATAAGCTCTAGTTTCATACTTGAGGACTTGTAGAAGTTTAAGATGTAGATTGTGCACTGGCTAGTGGGTCGTAATCTTATTAGACTATATGTCTTGCAACCAGTCAAAATGAGATTTAAGTCACCTTTTGACTACATCGAGTTATTGATATGATAGAAAGCCTTATGTGTGTACTTTATAAAGTGAAAAAAGACTTGACCTAGCATCTTTCTGGTCTAAGATATAGTTGTATAGTTGTTGGAAGTAGCAGATAGTCTCCCCCATAAAATGGAAAAAAATGCAAAGAAAATCATGACTAAATAACAATTCTTCATTCTGTATGTCATGTAGTCTGTCTCTAAAAGTTACCACATTTACCAGCCATTTGCCAGTGAGGAAAGTTGCTTTATGTACAGGAGTGACTTCACTCAGAATTTCCTCAGTGAATGAAAATTCAATACTAGATGGCCTCCATTATCTTAAGATACTAATATCTGAGTATCTGTTCTAGTGATGTAAGTTTATAAACATCATTTTGACTGGTTTTAAAACATTTAGTGTGCACTAATAATGTCAGAAACTGTAACATTCTCCAGCAGGTTCCTGTACTGTGTAGTTTGTAGGGAGGTTTTCCAGCCTTAACAACCTTTGCACCTAAAGCAAATGGATGCAACACAATGTAATTGCTTGCTTCAGATTTTAAGCTCAATGTTTTCATTTCATAGTGTCTCTGGCTTGTGTTTCTTCAATGTTCTGATCTTGTCCCTTTAACAGGCAGCTAGATGTACTTATGACTCTACGGATATGGATCACAGTGTTGGAGCAGGGTAAGTCCACACAGTGCAAGAAGCAAGAAAGTACACTTGTTATCAGATTTCCAGATGATTTGATGCCTAGTATAATGCTCCTCATTTTCAAGACCACTTCATGCCAGTATAGAAATTACTGTGCATGTATATAAAATGATAATGAGGTTTATATATAAGTCTTGTATCCACACTTATGCCTGCTCACGCAACTTCGCACTATTATTACCCGAACAGGCCAGATCATTCTACAGCATTGCCAACTCCCTAGTGAGCAAACAGTCCCACTGCCTTTTACAGACATGAATCACTAGCATTCTAACAGTATCTTTTAGTCTGTTCCCACCTGCCAAGTTTATAGATGGGTTGGTGGGGAGGACTGTGTAAATGTAAATCAAATACTTTCCTAAGGCATTTACAATATTGTCATGCTGGGCTTGAAACCCAGGACTTTAAATCTTGAGTCCACCATCTTAATGATATTTATATCACTGTTGAAGCCAGTCACATGCAGGGACCTATAAATTTATGTGCTGAGATAAGGGAGGTTAGCCATGAGACTGTTTGCTGGCTTTTCCATTGTTAACTCAGCACCTTCTTATCTTAATCATAGCTAAAGTTGGTTAAATTTGTTCCAGTACCAAATTCCACAACAAAGTTAGAAGCAGTCATTTGATTTCTAGGAGAAGAATTTCTACAGTAGCTTTGTCATTGAAGACAAGATAAAGGATATTTGAAGGATTATCTTCGAATTCGAGTACTTGGCAGTATTCATTGTTTTTGTGAATATAGTATAATATGATGACAAACTGATAATTTCTGATGTGTACAATTTATCATTTTTTAACTAATGTACTTCCATTTTTGTCCCTTTCAGGCACACTGGAAATGATGAGATGTGTAATTTCTACATCATGTTCTACACTGATAGCTCAGTGAAGGATCCCTCTGGTAACTGCATGGATAATCAGCTCCCATCCTTGACTGGCAGTCATTTCCCGGCTGATGTCAGTGTCCCTTTGCCCCCCAACCCCGCCTTAGAGGAGGAGGCCAAAGGACATCACCATCATGGTGGAATGAATGGTGGTGGTGATAGTGGAGGTAAGTCTCAGTTTAATGAAAGCTAAATGTCTTGATTCAACTGAATTGGGTGAATGGTCAATATATGACCACTAAATGGTTCAGGGATGGTCTTCATTTAGGGTTTACATAGGTCCTTAAAAGTCTTCAGTTTTGGAAACTAGATTTTAAAGCCTTGAAATATCTTTAAAGCTGAAATTTTGGTCCTTTGAAATGTCTTTTCCAACCACTGATTGCCTGATCCATCATGGAGCATCATTAGCTTGTAGTCTTTGCTGTGTGAAAAGTGAAAATAAATAACGTGATGAGCTGATTTAAGGTCCTACTTTATTTGAAAAGTTTGTATGAATCCTGTCATTGCATTAAAGGCTTCTGTGTTTAAATATTATATGCAGTTCCATTCCTATCTAGCCTCCCTTGAGTGGAGATGTGTACTGTTTCCTCTTCCCCTTGAAAGGGGGGTGATGTATAAACATGAACACAAACCACATCAAAGACCTAATGCTTACCAGTTATAGTGCTAGGTCTTATCTGTTTCTTTTCTTACCTGATCAGATAAGGAATGGATTCACCACCGGTACAACCTGTTTTAAATTCTCACAATAATTACTGAAGTTTCCACACTGGATTTCTTCAGATAAATTATGTATAGCACGCCATGTTGCACATTCTCACCTACTTTTTAAAATATTTTTTTTAATCACTTCCTCAATCACTTGTTCTCTCAATGAGCAGAAGAAAGTAAGCATTCAGCTACTGTCATGCCACGTGATATTCTTTGTCAGATTTATATATGACCTTACTAAGTCACATTGTTTCAAGATTGTGAAAGCCTTGAAATTTTCTCATTAGACTAATAGAGTAACTAATATTTACTTTATGGATTTTTAAAAATTTTCAGAAAAGTAAGTGAGAAAAGAACTATGCACATTGTACATTGGAGAAGGGGTGTCTTGATAACATCAACCGTAATATTTGGTTTGTTTATAATCTCATGAACAGGCATCGTGGTGGAGTAGTGTTCTTTGAAAACGTTTTAGTTGTTCATCTCAGCATTACTTAGGGAGGATGAAATATTCCATGGTATATACTGTGTTACGATCAGGATTTCATTGAAGGGTAACCTGCCATTATTTGGCTGCATAATTACTTTGTGAATGTATTGCACATTGTACCTCTTACAGGGAGTGGAAAGGTTAAAGAAAATAATCATATTTACACGGAAGAATACATGGAAGAGAACGTGGCCGATTATGGAAATAAGGTGAATCTCAAGACCAGTGTACCTGGACACTCAAAGGAAATACTGCAGTATGATTATGACTTTGATGAGTTAGGCTCAGAGGGGAGATACTATGAGAAAAGACGTCAGAGTGAATACTATGATGATTATGCTGCCAATGACCTGAGAGAGAAAGGCTTGTATGGTCCACAACATGGAGGACAACCTGGGCCAGCAGAGGAAGAGTTGAGCCGCAACCGAAATAAGGAGTTTGAAGCCATGAACCAGCATCTGCAGCAGATTCCCAATAAAGGCCAACCACAGCATCAGCAACGCCTCCCACAGTCACAGGCTCATCGCCAGCCACAGCAACAACAACAGCAACAGCAACAACAGCAGCAGCAGCAGCTGTATCAACAGGCCCCACGGCAAGGTGGAGGAGACAGAGGTGGTAGTGCACAGTCTAACAGACCAGGTCCAGCCGGACCACGACCGCCCGTATCTGATGGAGGCCCAGATGATGGGGCTGCTGCAGTCAGTGAAGCTGTCAAAATCCACAGCCGTGAGTGGATGTCACATATCCACATGCATGTTGTCAGTTCTGAATTTTTTTTGTTTTTTTTTCACTTATTGATGTTGTGAAGAACTATGACCTTTCTGTGTTCAGCATTTTAGGAATAAATGAGTTTACCAAGTATTTGGGGATGCGAAGTATTGCAGGGGAAAAGGGGAAGGGTTACATATCGTCGCCTTCCACACGAAAGGGCGTATGCCTGTTTTTCACGTTTTTAAGGAGAGCGATTTACGTCTGATTCGATCATATTGATAGTTAGCTTAAGCCTTAGGAATTTTATGCTATATCTTCGTTACTATTTGAGCTAGGGATACGCCGTTTCGTGTGAACATAGTTCTGAGATAGCACTACTTACTGGTGGTGATAACTCAAAACCGTCAAAAATTGGGATACGCCCTTTCGTGTGGAAGGCGACGATATTAAGAAGCAGTAACATTTGTCTGAGGTCCTAACTCATAATGTTCCCTTAAGATAGCAGATGAGTATTGGTGTAGATTGACATCCCAGCAGTTGGCTGGTTTTGAAAGGTCTGCTGTTTTTAAGTCATGTCATTCATGTTGTATCAGTGTAATTCTTAGAGTGTAATGATTCTGATTTGATGTAGTAAACATTGTATTGTTTTCTGTGCATGTGCATGTGTTTTCTTTTTGGCTAAATTGAACAAAACTCAGGCAGGAGAATTTTGAGGGTTGCACTGGAAGTTTCAGAAATGTGTCTCATAGTATCCGATCCTGTGATTTGAATTAGTGCTCTTACTTAAATGGTGAAATGGTGCCAGAAATGTTTTACCAGACAGAATTAATAGTATTTAATTTCTTTTGTCTCCTATTATTTCAACTTTCTGGTGGACTTAATATAACATTGAAGGAGAAAAACATGATCAGTTGACTGTATCTTTGATATGCCTGACATAAGTCATTCTTGTTGCTGAAATATTTAAGTTTAGAGCAAATAGTTTGAGTATTGTGTTAAATAACTCTGGTAGATGAGTAGTGCCCATCATTATTTAGCACTAATCCCAAAGTTCATGGCACTTGCCATGTCTGATAGTATGAACACTCTGAAAAATGATCTAAAATTTTTATTATTTTTCAAATGAAGTCACCACATAATACCTTGCTATTTTCCATTGCTCCATGTGCACAAGAAAGGATAGTTGTATCATATGCGATGTTGCAGTCTGCGATTCCCACTGTTTCAGAATCAGTGCACCATAGAAATGCAGATTTAAACAATGATAGACACTACTCAGGCTTGGAGGTAGCAACATGTGATTTGACTGGAGTTTCGCTTGTTATGTTTGTGACTGTGTATTGATAATAATCTGGGACATTCTTTTGTTTGTTAAACTTAATCAGTTTCATATCAGTGAAGCCCACTTTGGGTTATGCACCTTTCCACTACCTGAGGAATTGATTTTAAAAATACAGCTGTTATTTGATAGCACAAATGTTGCACTTAGATTCCTTGCAAAAAAATTGTTTTATGAAACTATTTCTTTTGAGTCAAGATCCAATCGAATATTGGTAACTGTGAATAGCATTCTGGTAAACAGTTTCCTCTATAATGCTTTGATATCCAAACAGTCACCAAATTTCTGATTGAGTCACATGAAAAGATTGATGTGGAATAGGGCTTCAGGAATTTTCTCAATATAAATTACTGATAGAATTGTAGTGAGTACACTGTATTTAAAAAACTAAGAAAACTTACCTTGTTTTTATGGCCTCAGTATGCATGCACTAACTGTGCTGTGTACACCCTTACATAGAGGCTTATGTTTCAGTGGTTTCTTTTTGCTTTGTTTTTGGAACAGATAAGTAGGAAACTGAAATATGTTTGTTGCTGTACATTTCTTCAAACACAGCACTGTCCTAGTGTTTCAGCATGTCATAGTGTAGATACTTGTTGTCTTTTTATTACATCTAGTGAATGTTTTGTGGTTAAAGAATTTGTTTAATGCTTTCACAGTTCAGCTGAATTTGACATTTGTCTATGATGTAATAAATCAAAATTTGTATTTGTAAGAAGACTTTAAAAGCATGAACATAATCGGAAATTTTTCCAGGCAGATTGTCAGTTTGAGAAATTTTCCAATATTTTAAAGGGCAGTTATACCAAGTTTCCAGTTAGTGAATGGCTGTTTTTTTGTTATTTACAGTGAGCTGTAAACATCAGCACATTATTTTGTGTAAGCTATGATTTCACTATTAGTATTTGCAACAATGTGCTTGAGTTAGCAGTGTCTGTAGGGATAGGAAACTGTTTAGAATTGTCCATTGTATTTTAAGCTTAAAAACGTTCATCTTTTGCGTATAAAATCATTGGGGGCTGCCACACAGTTGATTTATGAGAATAAAGTAAATGTGTATAACTGCTTTCGAGATCTATTATAGTCTTCTCCACCAAAGCAAAGTTGGTTGTATTATTTCAGTCTGCATTAAGCATTTCTATTGTAAGCACCAGGAAGAAACTTTGTAGTCTGTGCATAAGAAGATGTTGAAACTTTCTTACTGTGTATGCAGCATATAGTAAGAAACAATTCCTCTCTTCACCATCAGACATTCACTTTGAGAACAAGCTGGTCTTTAATGCATCTTGGCCAAGTCCAGACGTGCAACTAGGTCAGATAGGAGGATTGGCAACTGACAAAGATGGGAATGTTTACATCTTCCACCGTGCTTCACGCACATGGACAGCACAGTGAGTGATAAGTTTACTGAAATTTATTTATTGGATTGCTTTATTCTTTTGTGAGTTGTTATTCTTTATTGCAAGATTTGCAGCCTTTTGAAGAGACATCAGTCAGAAGACAATAATAACCTCCACAAAGCTTTAGATGCTTTTGAGGAAGGATTTTATATTTTACAGAGGGAATCATCGGCCTTAAGAGAAGTTGTTATTTACATATTGAATATGATGGAACATATTAGTTAAATTCATGCATATGCTTTATGGAATAATATTTTATTGCCATAATTATGAATGCATCAGTAAATGGCACTTCTTCACATCATTTTCTACTTATGTTTTGTTGTCAGTGAAAAACAGATTCACCCAGTTGTAAATGACATATTTAGCATTCAATTACCATTTTGCTGTGTCTTTAAGGGTGAGATCTCTCTCTTTCTCTTTTTAAGGTACCTATTTAGTGCTAATGTTTCACAGGACAAAGTAGTTCTGACTTCTTACTTCATTATGGACGTTGCTTGTAATCACAAACCTAAATGTATCATGTGCTTTCAAAACAGCCACAGAAAATAACCAAACTTAAGTGCTTGTCATTTTTGAAACTAAAAATTATTTCCATCGGATTGTCATGAATTGCAAGGTTTTATAAAAATGATGAAGCACTTTGCAGCTGGTAATAACAACATTCTTATCAGGCCTTTTGTACTATTGGTTTCATAAATATGATTTGTACACTAACAGATCATTTTCCATAAACAATGACTTCAACTACCAAAATGCTCCTATACCCGAGGACACTGTCGTCATACTGGACAGCCAAGGCCGACTTATACGGAAGTTTGGGGGAGGCCAGTAAGTACTTATATAATGAACTGATTCAGAGGTAATATTGGGGATGAAAATCTGCTAATATTTCCTTTTTGTTTTTCAATATTGTGTCGACCATGGTGTTAATGTTGGTACTACTACTACTGGTCATAGATGGATTAGTAATAAGCCATTCCATACCAACTGATAAAGCCATTGCTAAGTCTTGGCATTTTCCTGTTCATGGTTCATTTAAATCTCTAGTAAACTGCAAACACAACATATTAATAGTATTTAACCACTGACTTTTGGGAAAAGGCAAACATAATGATGCGTAGTTTTGTGAAGGACTTTGTTAGTCAATATTGCCTACTTTTTTTGCATAAATATTTATATAGAAATTACTTCATTGCAAGGAAGTGTGAATTTTGCACTCATATTGGTAGATTCACCTCTGCTAATTCTTTCTATATTCTTGTTTTTGTCAGGTACTTCATGCCTCATGGCATTGAAGTGGACAAGGAAGGAAATATTTGGCTGACAGATGTTGGTCTGCATCAGGTAGAGACATACATATGATTTCATGATGTTATGCCTTATTTTGTTTGGCACAGCCTAAGAGACAGCTTATAAGGTAGAATTGAAGAAAGTGTTATGAATGGTGTATATCTCATGTATCGGCAGAGAACTATCTTAAATGGCCCGTATTGCTTGATAGAATCTGTGGCCATCTGTGAGCTCATTTCATTACACTTTTCATTACTGCTTTATTGTTTTCACAATTACTGGGTTCAAGATGCTACAGCTGTCACTTCCCATCTCTCAAAGGTTTTCAAGATCCCACCTGGAGATACCAAGCCCTCCCTCACCCTTGGACATAAGTTCCAGCACAGTGAAGACCCCTCTTATTTCTGTAAACCAACAGATGTGGCTGTACTCTCTTCAGGGGAATTCTATGTCGCTGATGGGTAAGAATATTGAGCATTAGAAACAGAGAATATGTTGAGAGGCTGCATCACAAATGCAGACACAGTTAAAATAGTTTGCACCTAAGAGATTTATTTAAATGAATGGGTTTAATGACTTGTTGATATGAGCAGAAGCCATGAATTTTGTCACATCATTAAACGTGAGATGTTAAACAGGTATCTCTCCAACTTAAGTATGGTAAAGACAAGTTGGTAACAATCTAATGAATGTATAGAACAGAGTTACAGTTTTTGGATAATTTCCACTCTTCATGAAACTTTGTCAAAGCTCATCATCTGTGATATAAATCGGGTTTGGAGACATCATCATAGATCTATACACTGAAGTGTCATACATAAAAGAGAAATGTAACAAGGATAGTCAAGTTCATTGAATGTATGATGTACACATCCTATCTTTCACCAGCTACTGTAACAGTCGAATCCTCAAGTTTGCTAAAGATGGTAGCCTGATCAAAATGTGGGGACAGAGAGACCTTGTTTATTGTAAGTGAAAATTGATAATTGACATCTTTCATTTTAGATTGACATGAACCTTTTGATACCATGGGGAGCAGGTTTCAGGCCTAACAATTCTTTATAATTATGCACCAATACACCATGAAAGTTTTAACAATGCATTATTATACACATTTTGCCTCTAGTACGAAAGTGATATTGCTGTATTTCTGCATCCCACTTTTCAAACAAGAGAAGTAAGATTTATAGTTGCAGTTTACACCATAAGGCAAAATCTGTGTACATTAAATAAAGGGTGCACATTTGAGCATACTTCATGTGTATGTCAATTTCACACACTAAAACAAAACCCTCTGTGTTCTATGTATTGAGTGGCGACATGGTCTGCAGTCCTGGTTCGTGCATTTTTCTATCAGAAGATTATTATTCCCTACCATGAGCCTTTTAGATGTAGAGGAAATCTTTAGACAAAATTTTAAGATTTGTTTTTGTCTAAACAGACCCCATGTTTTCTTATTAACCTGTGCAAGATTGGTGTTTTAAGCACATCTGGTGGTCCTACAGTATTTTTCTGTACAACTAAATAACAGCTTTCTGGGCGGCTGGTTATAAGTAAGTTTACTAGTGTGCATACTGTTTAATGAAATATTCTTAATTGTTTCAGCTGACCCTCCCCCTGTGGGAGCCTTTAACATACCCCACAGTGTCACAGTGTCTGAGGAAAATCAGCTGGTGTGTGTGGCTGACAGAGAGAATGGACGTATTCAGTGCTTTGACCTTGATGGGAACTTCAAACATATCATCAAACACCCAGAGTTTGGACCTCGAGTCTTTGCTATTGAGCAGTGCCCTGAGCATGGTAAGAACCTTGTTCTAACTTTTATGACCTGCCAGACAAATACATGTTAAAACAGTCAAACAAATCTGCCATTTCGCCATTCACTGGCATGTCTCTGAAAGGGATGTGACTTTTCAGCATTTTGTTCAGCACCTGAAAATGCCACTTATCAACATGTATTGCTTCAGATTTGATCTAGGACAGCATTGATTCCATATTAAGGCAGCAGGATATCATCACTATGTTTCCGAAATGGCCAAAGTCATTTCTTTTACACTTCTGAGAAAATCCTGGGGAAATGCTTTTATGGAAAATTAAGAAAGTTGCCATGTGTCTTTGCCTAGTATATTTGGTGGGGAAATACTGATGCATTTTAACATGGACATCACATAAACTGAAAACAATAAAGTTCCTTTATTAAAAAATGGGCTCAAGTCTTACTCGGGCTCTTTTTGAAGCTCAGTGGAAAAATCTACTTTGCACACTGGAGATCTGATAATCACATTCAAGACTGATTTAAAAATTTAAGTAGATATGCTGTATTCAGATTTCTATTTTTACGGTCAGGTGCGTATTTTCTAGAGTTCCAAGTTTTCCCTCAGTGGGCAGTGTTCATTACAAAATGCTATGAACCATTTTGCTTGATCTCTTTCACCTAGCTTATTTCTTCATTCTCTTATCTGCTTCATATCTGCAGGTGGTTTACTGTATGCTGTGAATGGCCCAGCATATGATGCTCCACCAGAATTCTATGTATCAGGATTTACCTTGGATATAAAAACTGGTGACCTTCTGGAGAGGTGGGATGCACCACAGGTAACACAGCTGATTTTTTGCTGGTCATAGAACATGTCAAGCAGTACCGACATAAGAAATACAGTGTAATCTGTTTAAAGGGAACTTCCTTCAGTTCAAAAGCTTGGGTTAAGTGAATACATTGGGGTGTTCCGATTTGTTATTTCATCGCCATCAGAGTAATGGTATATGTGATATCTCTTAAAAAAAAGCTCTCTGGTCATTTGCAGTCCAAATTAAGTGAACTCCACTGTATTTTGTGTTAGACATAAAACAATGAATATTGTCTATGCCAACAATGCAATTCCATACATTTATATTACTTCATGCTAATGTTGTGTAGGTTGCTTAATAGATATGAAGGCCATTAACCCTTCTAGCCGGAGAACCTGATCAAGTCGCTCAGAGTACTATGTATCATGAATTAACTTCATTCACAAAAACCCTGGCCTAGCCCAGTAGAGCAAATGATGGATTAGATCTCCAGGTATCATTGTCAGTCAACAAGTAACCTGGGTAGGCAGGTGTAATACACTGCAAGCAAACACAAGGCACATTTGCCATGCTGGATACTTAGTGTTATGAGAGTTAAGAGTGGAATGCTGACAAGACAAAAGAAGGTTTAAACAAGTGAATAAAATGATAAGCAAATACATAATGAGGATAGCTGAACAAAGAAAGACACTGTTGTCAAAAAGCCTTTTATTTCCTTTTGTTCATTCTTTTCTCAGCATTTGAAAAATCCACATGATGTGTGTGTGCATCCGGCCACCCACTCTGTATATGTAGGTGAGCTTGACCCACGGGCTGTTTGGAAGTTCCAGAGAGTGGCAGCTACAACGTCTTCTACACAAACTGAACATGAACATGAACACCCAGCTCCAGAAGGGGCATTCAGGATTGGTAAGGAGTTCTCATATTCTTACTTATCTTTGTCATAGCTGATGGAGTAAGGTAATTATGGCTGATATCAAAGTTCACTCAAATTTCATTTAGTTGATGGACATAGCAATAACCTACGCATGGTCCATTGTGTAGCTGCTTAGGTATGGAAATTATTTCTTTACATGCCAGCTTTAGACCATAGAGATTTAGTAAGTGATAGCAAAAGTGTATAATTTTGCTTATCAAGACCCTGTGCAGTTTAACCCGTCTTTGTCTGGAGGCAACGCTGTCTGTTTTATTCACATGCTCCTGTATTACTTTTAATGAAATGTTTCTAGCAGTGAAACTGATGGTCAGTTGTTTACTTGATTTACTTAAGAAATATTGAAAGGACTTCTGTTTGGGGTTCACAGTAGGAAATCTTTAGTATCAATATGGTAAGAGCAAATGGGGAGATCAGTTAGTCATTTTCAGCAAGAGTAAATTCAGAAACCATTGTTCATAAAATTCTGCCAGTACCATTGGCCTCAATGAATGAAATGAGAGGATTTGGCATAAATGTTTATTAACAGAACATACTGGATTCCATTAATAACTCATGGGCAGGTTTATGCCACTACTCACACTACAGTTCTTCCTTTCCAAATGCCGGGTATGCAGTTAAAAAATTTGGAGAGGGATTTTTGTTATCCTTTACTTTAAAAAGCAAAATAATATAAAGCAGTCAAGTATCCTAGCAGAGGTGGGCTTACAGTTTCAATCATCCAGCTGCCCTGCCCATAAAATGGGTACTTGCTAGTTGAAAAATGTAAAATCGTGCACCATTTAATGTTTGTTCCCCCTGAACTGGCTTACCAAGAACTTTGTGGCTCTTACACTTTGATGGCACTATTGGTTACTTTTTGTGACACAGGCATAAAAATATTCCACTACTTCTTGCCTTTTCTTGTTTATTGATGGCTATGGACATGATCATCATTATTATTATTAGGAAAGGTATTCATAGTGTAGTGATGTTTCATTTCATGGTAACTGATGTGGCTCTCTGACCCAGTCTTGGCAAGTTTCCATTATTTTCATTATGTGTCACTAACATCACTAAAGACAAACTGTTGTTTATCTTCCAGACAACAACAACAACAAGCTGGAAGGCAGCGCAGTGACAGTGTCAACTCAAGATGATGGCAAGACTTCAGTTTCCAATGACACAGAGTTGGCCGTGAATTCCGAGCCAGCCAGTGATAAAAGTGACTTCACCCCTTCCATTATCATAGGCTGTCTGTTGGTGGTCCCTGTTGTGCTGCTGCTGGTCATCACCCTGCTGGTCAGGGCACACCAGTCAGGTGAGTCAGGTTTGTCTGCTCAGTATAAAGTCCTCAGTTCGACCATAAAGGACTAAAATTTGTAATGAAGCACATAAACAAAAAACAGAACTTTTGATTGATTCAGTCTGACCAGTGAGATTTTGTCTTAGCAGCGCTCATTTGTCCTTCAAAATAAGTTTATTATCAGTTACAGTTCAGGGAAATTTTTAGGTCAGTGTATGTCTCCGCGATTGAAAACTCTTAGTGATTGGTTTTTCTTTCATCTTTTTCACTTTTGTCCTAGCAGTGCTTAGCTGTCTCTATGCTGACATCAACTATACTTCTGCACTCATTGCTCCCATCCTGTGTTGTGATTACATGGATTCTTGTGGAAACGAACAAAATATGGAATAGAATAAACGCAATGATGTAGGAGAAAAAAATGGGAAGAAAATATTGGTCGCACTGAAATGCAGATCTCCTTAGTATAATGTATTTGTCTTGCAGCCAGTCAAAATGAGGCTTAAGTCATTGCTTGGTTAAATCAAGTTTATTGGTGTGATATGAAAGCTTAATTTATATACCTTCATTAAGTGAAAAAAAAAATTTGATTTAGCATTATTCTGGTCCAAGTTATACTTGTTTGAAGTGGCAGGGTGGAAAAAAAAAATATGGGAGAAAATTGTAATTATAGCACAATGTTATACTACATAATTCATCTAATATATAACGAAAAATTGAGTTTATCCAAATTTACAGACCATTTGCCCATTAAGTCAGGGTTTATACGTATATGGGATGGCCTTATTCACCTTTAGAGCCTGACCACTCAGATCCTAGTCTAGCAACCTATGCCTTATTTTGAGTCATTTTGACTGACTGCAAGAATATGTGTGATAAAAAGGCTCCAGGTGTGCCTGGAAATTCTGAGTGTGACCTGAGAAAAGGAAAAGATACTTTCATTTAGAAAATATGGGTCATGAAAAATGTTTATTATAATTTGAATAAATTCATGAAGAGAATTCTTCTGGAGAAGGAAAAATATTTTTTTTAAAAATATACAACTCTTTGAAGATTGTGAATAATCATACTTTATTCTCTTCATATTTTCACAGGCAAACTGAAATGTTGGGGCAGCAGCAGTAAACGAGTGTTCAGTTTACAGGGGATATTGGGAAATTCTCACAAAGGCTTTGACCCCTTGAGTACAGAGGAGAGTGATCATGATATAGACCCAGAGGACTCTGATCATGAAGAATATTTAGCTCCTAAGAAAACCAAAAATAAAGCGTAACAGTGATTGCAGTGATTATATGTTGCATTGCAGTTTCACCCCACCTCTCAAAGGGAGCTGGATCAAGATCTGTGATCAGTCCACAGAGTAATGTCTGCCTGAAAGACAGGTATAAGACATAGAGCATCTCAATAATTTCCTGGAATAAAATCTAATTGAACTGGCACACAATGAAAAAGAATTTAATATTTGAAATAGGAATAATTTGTAAAGTCTTGAGTATATGGTAAAAACCAATGCCTTTGCACAACACAGAAGTATATATACTCTAAAATCAATGCAGATGCTTCTTTTTCACTTGTGGATTTTGACCATAAGATATCATAACAGGCACCTTTGCTTTTTGAACTTTATCACAGAATGTTTATCTCAGGTTAGACATTATTCTGGGATCTGACGTAGATATTATTTTGTAGCCCTCTTCTCCTCTAATAAACACTGTTTCTGAAATCACCACACCCCCATCTCATAATGCACACAAGAATGTTCTGCAGAGGCAGATATCTTTTCAGAATCTAGTGAAAGTGCCTCACAGCTAAAACTCCTTAAGCTGCACTGGATGAGGCTAGAAATCACAGTTTGTTAAAGCATACACTCATCCTTATCTGAAATCATACAACAGTTATCTTTCACGATGACACTGTCCCCAGAGTAAACATTGTTTTTCCGGCACCTTTGAATCTCTGGTAAGGTTCTACAATAACTTCATCATTCCACTGCCAAATACATATTTTTCATTGGCAGGTCTTACTTTTTCATTTTCAGGCAGGAGAAAGAATCACTATAAATATGAGAAAACATCTGATTCTTTCAACTGGGGTTTTGTTTTAGTTTGGTAACATCCAACATTAATACGGTCAACATGTTCATAGAGTTGTGATCTGCCACCAACTTTTCTTCATCAGTCCTTTTCCCAAAATCCTCTTGTTTTATCCATTGCTTCTATTGCTCTTCATCTCCAGGCCAGACCTATTGTAACATGCAGGCCTCAGTGCCGGCACAGAA
>JAWQUT010000162.1:1005888-1024411 GCA_033807755.1 Ellobium chinense
CCCCCCCCGACAGTTGGGCAGTGTTTTGATTGCAAAGTGTTCTGTCCTGTTACATAAACCTTGATGATTCATCACTTGGTAGTGGGTATGAAAATAAACATTCCAAGTTATAGCTTTGCATTCTTCGAAGTAGTGCCATGACTAACTGACTAACTCTTATCACAGGGCGGAAGCTGCAGAGACTGCCTTTAAATACCTCATTGAGGGTTTTTGTAGGTGTGTACCATCATGCTTTTTTCCATAAGGATCACATTGAGTGCATATTTATTCTTCCCTTACCCCTATTCTAAATTGAGAAGGTCACAGAAATTCTGATCTGGTGTGGCCTAATAGCAACATAGAAACTAAAGAAAGTGAAAAAAAAAAAGTGAAAAGTTAACTTTAATAGCACAACTGTTCCATAATGGCCCAGAGACATCAGCATTTAAATACACTCCATTCTGTTGATTTGCATCTCATCAATTGTTTTACTTTTACGCATCTGTATGCTTGTTGCATTTAAATTTGTGATCCTTTGTTTACTTACCAAGTCAATCATCCAAAGGGTTTGGTTCAAACATGTGCCAAGTGCAAGATACCTTTGTTATAAAAGAGGTAGAAACTATGATTACCCATGACAGAAGACTTTTGTTCAGCATAACATAGCAGAGTACTCTTAAGGTATAACAGTTACAAAGAAGCCCCACAGAGTGCAACTGTTGTCATTTGTGACACTTGGGCACGGTGTTGAACCAACCTCTTTAAGAATGTGTTTTGTTGGTGCAATTTGATGAAAAGAATTATTTAAATCTATATATGAATTATATATACTTTATATACATGCCCATGACCTGTGGATCGTGTATGTCGAAAACATTCATGATAACGTTGTTGTTTTGTGTGCATGTTGTTTTATCCCTTGTGTAAATAGATCCATGTAATATATATTTATGTATATAAAATGTCTCTTATTTGATTCCGTTATGATCAGCATGAGGTTGCATGACTTTCAGTTTGACCCACAAATGCAGGTGTTATTTCATATTTTTGGTCCAAGATAAATACATTGCAGGCACAGTGTCTTTAATTTACTGTATTCTGATGCAGGAATTTGTTTTACATGGTGGGCACACAGAGTAAGGGTTTAAAAAAAGCTCTAGAAAAACTTTGGAATAGCTCTGCTGCTCCGCAATGGTTTGCATGGCACTTTTCATATGTCATCAGTTATTATTGCAAGTTGTTAGTATAGAGCATTACTGTCTTAGTATTGCTACTTTTGTAATTGCTGATTTGGCTCTTGTTTTAAAGTCCCGCTAGTCCACTGTTTTGATGAATGTTGTACCCAAGACAGTTGAGCTATATGTAGTCAATTATTGCTTTTTGAATACCTCAGAACTTGACTGAGCAGGAATCAAAAGCTAATTTCAAAGAAGCTTAAGTCAAAATATTGATATTTGATGTAATTGGGCAATGCAGAAGTAAGTAAAATAACATTAAAAACAGTTGTACATTCCAATAAAATCAGATTATTTTGATCAGTACTGAGCTTTGATCGACTTCCCAGGAGAACAAATCTTGGTTAGCAGACTACAAATATGCTGAATATTATGACTTGTCTGTTTCTATCCACAAGATAGGTTGACAGTAAATTGTGTGGCAGCATGGGAACACAGGGCAAAATGCAAGTTTATGGATGTTGAGTATTGGGTATGGTTTCAAAGGGAATTCATTGCTGAGTATGGAGAACTTTAAATTTTCAAAATATTTTTAGATATATTTGAGTTAGGCAGTTTTAATGAAGTCTAGATTTTAAAGTTGGCATTGCACTTAAAAGTTTCAGGATCGCTTCACAAAATTGATTAAAAATAAAAACATTTATAGGTTGAATTCACGCACAAGACTTCATCCACAGATTCAAAAATAGACAAAAACTGTCAATATGCAAAAGTCTAAAATTGCATGAAGGCAAAGCTCGTGTCTTCCGCCTGGTTTTTCTGTACCATCACACAGTTGAATAATGATGTGATATTATTTTGGATGCTCATATGTTTATAACTTCAGCAAAATAAAATTTCTTGTATCTTGGGGGGAAAAAAGGCATAGACAGATTATAATAATTTCAGGTTGAAATCTGACTCTCCCTGACTACTGGGTTCTTATTTAATTTCATTCCAGTCCTTATTTCTCCCAGGGAGAAGGTAATCAGAACTGTGATTTGTCTAGTCAGTGCTTAGAGACGGCCAGGCATTCACCCGGTGGTTTAGTCTGACGGTCAGAAAGGTGCAATGTAGCAGTAATGTAGCTGATACACCATAAAACTCTAATTCGAAGAAACACATGTTCAGTAGAGTTCTGTGGGCAAGAACAGATGTCTGTTTAGATTCATTTCCCAGTTGCTGGAAGCATACTAAACAGGAACTGGAACTAGAAATAATTGTTATCTGTAATTTCATATTGTCTGTTGCATGTATAAGGCTTGCAAATCCGCCTGTTTTAAGCAAGAGTACAATATAATGCATGAATGTGCATTGCTGTATTTTTGTGCAGGACCAAATTACTGTGTATAGCGACACTACAGTCTGACATGCCCAAATAATTTCAAATAAGTGAAGTTATCTTCAGCATTGGTCAGTTGCATTCCTTTTGATCACCAATTTTGTCATAATCAAAATAAAATATATGAAGGCATGTATACATGTCAAAATGCATTAAGGTTTAATTATTCCAAGAGATATTCTGTTGTTCTCCCTTTCTTTTTCTTTTTCATTTTTTCGTTTATCCTGGATGGTAACCATGACAACCACAAGTACAATCATTTTACTAGACACGGTGAAATATAGAGAATAATTATTTGTTAGTAAGCTAGTTCTTTTTTATTAAGCTTATAAAGCGAAATCAAAGTGGGGAATTTATATTATTTATATTGTCGGTATTTATTGATACTGAAGGAAGAAGACTGTTATCATTAAAACAGTTCTACATATTTTTTTCTACTTTGTATTCTCTTTCTTAGTATAAATTCTAAAGAATGTGCCATGGTATTGAGGGCTGTAGTATAAACTGAGACTACTTGTTAGTAAGAAGACAACTTAGTTTTTATTGGCCCGCATTACTTAAGGTGGAAATAGCATCATAAATTGTCAGAGAAATCTGTGATATGTTAATTCATAATACCCCTTTTCTTTAAAACACTCAGCTGTGGACATCAGGTTTATATTTCCTGAAGTTTTATATTTAATAATTTTTATAATGGATAATATATATTATTTTACAGTCAGCATAAACAAATCAAATCTTATTTACCAGGGTTATGCTTTGTATACTTTGACTGGTATGTCCTGTGGGATTACATAGCGGCCATTCTTTTCCTGTGAACTTCAGGTAATATCACGATGGGCAGGCAGATTGTGTTTTTGCTTTTTAACTGAAGTGGGCAAGACAGTGGGATTTCATTTATGTGGCCTAAGAAACAATAAGCCTTGTCAAAAAAGGTCTAAATTAATCGTGAATATGGGGATTGACTAAAAGAAAAGTAAGCAAACACCTGAGCATTTTGTACCATGTTAATTTAGTACTAACCGTACAGAATGTGACTACCAACCAACATGCTCCAGCGGTTTTTTATCGATTAGCACAGTTACAAGCAGTTTGCCTCTTTCATTTGAATGATGTTTTCAGAAGGAAAAAAAAGCTTTTTTGGACAATGCAAGATGATAGTGTCAGTCTCAAACTTTGGTGCTGGTTTTCAAACCGAGACTTTGTGACTTAGTTCGTCTGTGACATTTGGTTTTTAGTAAGCACAAAAGTAGTCCAGTTTTGCAAACTGCCTATGTCTGAGATAAGCAATCTGCCTATTACTGTGACTTTTGGTTACTGTTAACTTTTCCCTGTTTGCCGGTATGATGTTTAAATAATATATTATTATTGTAAGTCTCCAGCTATTAAAGTCTCTTCTCTATTTATGTTGAGGGATTCACATGGAGGATACATCATCATTTTGCTTTGTTTTTTTCATTAAATTGCCATATGCTGATGTCATGGTAGGAAATATGTGTCTCTAATTTTTGTGGCTTGTGAGTGATGCTCTTAGTTTCTTCAATGAAATCTTTTTTGTTATTGGTGGAGGGAAACTATTTCACTTGTTATATAGACATTTACTTCAGGTCTCTTTTTTTTTTTTCGTGTATTTCTTGAAAATATGGAGAATAGGCTGCTTCTCATACATGAGAGGAAATGAAATTCTTGACATATTTCATTACTAGCTTTTGATGCATATCTGAAGACTTAGCTGAATTATGTAAATCTAATCATGGATGCACTTCAGTAAACACCTTACTAGTTCAGTCGAGGAACTGAGCATAAGCCTGCTCTATCCTGGCTTAATATGGTGTTTAGATTTCAGATCAATAGATGTCCTCACTTAGAATAAGTTGATGCCCTTCTGAAAATCTCCAAGAAATTTTCTCATGCTGAAATGATTCATGTCATGTAAGTGATCACATCAGTTTCACAAATAACCGTTTATTGTATGTAGAATCAGATTGATTGTACATGCTTCCTAGTGTCAAACTTAATTCTAACTTTCTGTGACCATTTCTTTATCGAGATGCAAAAGTCGTGTTAGTATGCATTTGAATTAATAATGTGTTTACTGGACTGTTCCACCACATCTCTGATTTGTTGGTACCCCACCCTTACCCACCCCATTCCTGGAGCAGGTTATTGTCAACTATGATATGATTGTACAGTGTTGTAGGTTTTTTTTAATATCGTTGACTGGCTTTGAAGCTCCCTGTGATTGGGCTGTGACTGGTTTAAGGGATGGCAAGCAGTTACAAAATATTGCTGTGTTATGGGCTTTTGTTGATTTCTCTGTTGCATTATATATCTACTAGTCAATGTTTAACGAGTTTCACATTCTTACTAATTCTGATATTAGAAAGGAAGTGTGAAATTTCAATTCCCTAGCTTCCTGAATTTGTTGTCTCTTATTATCTTTATCAAACTGAACAGGCGAAGATTTTTTTTTTCTCTCTCTCTTACATAGTTAGTTTTTGTATACAGCTGCAGAAACCCAGATCTGATAGTCTATTATATCACTTTTTTGGTATCATCTTTTTTTTTCCTTCCTGATGCTGCTAATCTTAAGAAATTGAAAGCTAGGTTAGACAAGTTCATTATAGTGTATTACACAGTGTACTTGATATTCATAAGTTCATTGTCATTTTGTTTTCTTTAGTCAATATCATTCAGTTGGCTAAGACCAAACTATCAACAACAAAAGAAAGAGGCCTACATCTCAGGCTAAAATAAAATAATAGAAGATGGATTTCAAGATGGTCAGCTGTTTTTTTTCTCATTAAATTTTCTTCTGAGCAATAGTAAAGGTGCAGAAAAATCATCCTGAATGATTGATAATTCTTTTCAGTCATAAGTGATCTATTTCATGTAGCTTTAGAGGATGCTGTAAAATAGGGCTGATTTCCTCAAACAATGAAACAAATTATATGTTGACCTTATTCCAGCTTTTAGCCAGTATTTTACCTAGACTAATTGTAATGCCATGCTTTGATCTTTGCATGTAACTTGCCAAACACTGTATTTACAAACACATCTGGCACAGACATTCCATTTTCCTTTTTTTTTTTTAAGTTTTTTTTTTTTTAAAATGAGGGTATCACTGACGCATTATATCACTGGTGTGGGGTATCAACTTGACATCATCAGTTTGATTGTCATGTTATTTTATTGGCCTTTGGCTGTTGATAATTTTGATTTTGGGTGATAGTTTATTGTTGTCTGTGGCAGAGTGTTGTGCTGGTGCCATTGACATTGAGTTCTCAATGTTGCTGACAAAATATTTAAGGAAATTGAGGATTATTTGTGGATGTATATTGTACATGCCAGCGACCCTCCGAATTCTATTTTTGTGATCACATCTGTTGCCTGTTTTAATGTGCTACTGATCATTCCCATCTTCTTAGAGCTTGAATCTCTGCTTCTGATGTGTTATGGACCTCTAGCTCAACTCCATTTTTTCCATAAACCCATGATGCTTGAGTGTATAGTGTCAGTTCAGTTTGCCATTGCTTCTGAATTGCCATACCTCCTAGGCTCAAAAAATCTTCAGGCAATAGTCTGCCCTGGAGGGGTATAGGAAAAGTGTTTGAACTTGACTGTTCGAGAAAATTGTCTGTTTCTAGAAACAGCTCTTTGCGAATTAGTCAAGGACTTTAATATATCAAAAACATAAAGTTAGTTAATGCAAAAAGTAATTCGGAGAAGGGTTACAAGACCTTTTTCTCACTGCACACCAACTAGTTGACAATTGCTTTCCTGCAAGGTTCTGGTTTTAGACATAGCGATAATGTTTTGAACTGCTCCATTTTATACTGATAAAAGAATCACAAAAAAAAACTGCCCAGCTTCTTGTTACCTTCAGCGAAATAACGTGGTTGATAAGATGATGTTTAATGTTCCTTAATGAAAAGACATCTTTAGGTAGTGTGCATCTCATTGAAAAATTTTGGCCTTATAGCAAAGGAGGATCATCTGCTAGTTCCCTGATGAGATGTACCAGAGTGGCATTAAACAAGTAACGGAATTTTTCCCTGATTGTATTGTAAGATGTAATAAACATGTGTCTCAGTTCCTACTTAGGCTAGTTTAGACTTTTTCGTGATTAAAGACAATGAAATTATTCAGACTTGGCCTTTGTTCATCTTCATATTTTTTTGGTGTTCTAATATCATTGTTGTGTTGTATCCTTTACTCTCTTCTCTTTCCCTTCCTAATTACATTGTCCCCAATATTCATATTTAAGCACAAACAATGTGCATCTTACCATCTGTCACACACTGACTCAGCCACTCAATCTCTACCAACCGCACATCGACCAACAAACTCTCGCTTCGACATATAACCTAAAGTTTACTGTTATAATCAACATACATAATATAATGAAAAGAAATACTATACCAACTAATCGCACTCTCACTCGCACAGTAACTACACACAGACACACCAGGGGAACGATACATATAATGAAAAGGGGAAATCGCAAATAATAACAAGTTTAGCTGATGGGACTATCTCCCGAGCCCGGGATCCACAGACTTCAGGCCCTCCGCAACGCCGCTGGTGGGATAGGAGTGAGCCGAGTCGCGACGGTGCATCAAAGTCTGGCCCGGGGAAGCCCTTCTCTGCCTACTCTGAGGCCGGTTCGGGTCGTCTTGGACGTCGTTCAGTTGGGGTCTCCAGTCCCCAGTGAGTTGCAACTTAACGAGGCTAGCGTCTGAGCGCCCAGCCTGGAAACCACTGGAAATATAATTTGCCATTATACATCTATTCGTTAGAGGTCGCTTGTCATGGGGAAACAGCCTGTGACGTAGCGATTGCACTGATAGTATATAATTAATATGTACATCATGATAACAATAGTTACAATAAGTTTAGCAATCACAATATCATCCCTATCTGCCTTGTGCTACATATGATATTGAGCGCAACAGGAAAATCTTATACTTAATTTGCATTCATACATGTATTAATTACTTTCAACCATGTTATGCTCTGGTTTACTAGTTACTGACCCCAGTCTTGTACGTATCTGGTCCGCTCTGAAGCAGTTAAATAATTCCGCGTACTTACCCTATGGACAACTCATAGGTAGTGAAGTTTTGGGTATTATTGACTCCGGCCGCTCTTGCAGGGATTCGCTTTACAAAAACGATTGCCTCAGCCGCTCAATAGGTATTTCACCTCAAAGATTATTGTAGGCAGCTGTTCAGTGTCATTGGGATGAGCACGTCAATATTCAAATAGGTGATGAGCACGTCAATATTCAAATAGGCAGTGGGACCTGCCGGCCTGGAGTCTAAAGAGCGAATGAGTCTCACACTTACTCGTCGCTTGTTTAATCATAAATTAATAAAAGGATAAAAGAAAGTAAGATAACTCCCCGTTCACGGGGCTGCGGAGTTTCGACCGCCCGTCGTGAGTTGATTTCGTGCTCAGGTCTTCGTGCTGCGTGACACCATCCCTATGGGACTACAGATTTTAATGAGATGCAAAAAAAGACAGGTCTCTGCACCCGAACTCAATTTCATTAATAGAATTGTTTTTTAGTGACTGTGAAATTGGATGGCATTTTTTGAAAAAAAAACCAGTTGTATTTTATGTTTTTTGTATTGTCGAGGATGAGTGTGGGTTTGGTGCAGACGCTGTGTAAGCACTGATCGGGCATTTCGTTTTGAGTGAATACTGATCTGTCTTGTATCTTTCCTTTCCATTCCGACTTCCAGTTTTTAAAAAACTTGTTGGAGGATGTGCTTGTGGGCGATTCCTTACTCGATCGATCCCAGTTTTGTCTCGTTTTCCCACTATCGATCTTTTTGACGTGTTTTGTGTTTGCGCAAATTTTTAATAGTTCAGCACAGGTAAGATGTATGTGAACAGATGGTGCAAAAGAATTTGACAGCATAAACGTACAACTCATATGACAAAAATTTAAGCACATAATCATGCTCTGTGTTCTTGCTCTTCCCTTCCTACCGTGAGCGTATCCCAAGACCAACCATTAACAATGTTTTTTTTTCCTTATTTGCTTTTTTTTCCCCAGACTCACAAAGTAATCGAATACCTGCCCAGTAATCAACTTGAAACCGTCACTCTTCAAAAATTGTAAACAAACATGGCTACGCTGAATGTGTGTTGTCGTTTGTTCTCTAAACCAGATCGGTTTCAGGTGTCAGTTTCAGGCCTTGACGAACCTGTGAAGGCTCTGTCCGCGGAAATAAGTAAACATATAGAATCAAAGGAGATAGAATTTGGTAAGTAGACTAAATAGAGATCTAGACACTGAAGTAGACTAGTTTAATCGATTGACATTACACATTGGCAGGGCATTATTCATCAAATCTGCATGTTCATGATGTGTAGGATTATAGACTAGGCAAGACATAGGTTGAAATCTTGATCTAGATAGTAATGTGACAGGCTTTCTCTAACAACAGCACCGATTTAGTCGATATATATAAATATAGTCCATGACCTGTCTATGACTAAATGATAAATGAACTGTATCATTATTGTTGCGGTGCTGTCTTTCGACTTCGACATTGCCATGTGACATAGTTGATGATATGGATGCAGACACACATCAAGTCTAGTAGTAGTAATTTCTTGTTATGGAGATGCAGTGAAAAGAGCAGCTAGACTAGATCTGGGCTTGACAGTTTTGATGAACACGAGGGTTAGGGACTCACCTCATTTCTTGCTCCTGTCTCTTGATAGATTTATTTAACTAACTTTGATCTTGATTTTGAAAAACGAGTTTTCACTTGTCAGTAGCACTTTATTAGTGAAGGCCCTGATTACTGGAAACACTTAGTGCCCAGGATAACTTTTATGATTTTGTGAATATGGGAGGAGTATTAAACTATTAACTATTATTGGGAGGACTGGTGATAAGGAGTTACGCTCGTTTTGACTGATGCTCCTGTTTTGATAGGCATTAGTGTTAGGGTTAAGAGTAGGGTTAGGGGGATAGGTTTAGGGTTAGGGTACATTTTTCGGAATTAAGGTATTGACCATAGACCACATATGGAAATCCTTCTGTATTCTTTCTGTGTGTGATAACGAGGGAGTGTGTATATTTGCACAGATATTTATGGTTTGTAAGCACACTGTAAGTACTGTAACAAGACAAATTTCCCTCTGTGGACAAATAAAGTTATCCTTAAACTACTTAAAGTGATCATGACACCCTTGATCAAATGATGCATTACAAAGAACAGATTATTCTTGTGAGTCATATCATTTTCAAAATGTTGTGCATGAGATATTATTCCCAAAGTTCTGAGGCTGAGAGTTTTTGTGCAGTTGTTACACAAATGAAATAATGCTCAGTCATGATTACGGTATTATTTACTTCCTTTTTTTGTCACTTTCAGATATTATCTATGCTGGTCAGGTGCTACGGCCCAATGATAAGATATCCAGCTACCATTTACAGCACCATTCGACAGTTTATGTTGTAAATAAATTTTCCTCAAATGTTAAGGAATCTCACAAGGAAGGTAATTATCTGCTTCTTGAATTCAAAGATCTGGCACCCTTGCTTTCAGTGCTTTCACATTTTAAATAGAGTTTGTCATTTTCTGAGGCAGGTAGTCTGAGAATTAAAATTTCTTATTGAAAATGTCATGGCAAATTTAGACCACATGGTAATGATATGGCCATTGCTCCATTGTTAGTGTTATAAAGAGCAGCGGGTATTCCAGTTTTTAGTGACCTTCATAATTTGAAAATATAGTTTCTCCATCGCTGCAAAATATTATGGAATTAGTAAGTGATTTAAATTTAATAAGTCATCACATTTCTCTTTATGTTAGACCTTTACATGTGATGCTGTCTCTCTCTTTTGCCCTCATTTGTGTGCTAAAAGTAATGGAATTTAATTAGGTAGGAAAATTACTTACATGTAGTAGCCAACCATATTAGAGTGAGTAGCAGAAGTTTCACTGAATGATAACTGAAATTGAATTGGATTGTATATTATTAATTTATTACAATTTGAGATATTGCTTTGATTTTAAAGCATTAATATATATATAAAAAAATATGGCAGATATGGTAATTTTTGTTATTTCTCAGCATAGCAATTTGAGCATCAGCATTTTGAGCATCACAGACACAGTTTTCTTTATGTTGGTGTTTTTGGAATGTGTATTTTTTAGGTGCTGAGGGAGATGCTGCCAGTACTACAAATAAAAGTGAAGTCATTATGGCAATACAATCTGCGTTACTGAATTTAGAGTACAGGAACATTGTAAGTTTTTTGTGTTACATTTATAGTAGGAGTCCCTTTTCATTTCAAACTATTATTATATTAAGATTGTTTTTGTCAGAGTTATGGAAAATGATATTTTTCATATTTGTGGCAAGTAAGCACTTAGTTGGATCAGCAAAATCTTGTGACAGGGTGGAAATGATAGTTATGACAACAACCGATCAGAAAATCTTTCCTAAATTTGCTATGGACAGGTATGACGTAATCTGTTTTTATGATAACCAAGGGATTGTGTGAATGCTTTTTGTTACGCTACTTTCTCTCCTACTGAAAGCTTTGAATAATAATGGATTGCCAGTTCTGTTATGTAGTTGTTAATGAATCTTTATATAAGGTTAAGAGGGGGAGGGGGGGTCCTGGAAGTGAAATTCTAAACTATTGGACATGTGCAATTTTAACCTTAGTAATCGGATTCAGCATGTCCGAATTAGGGGTATACAGTAAACAAAATTTGAATTTTTCTTACGCCTGCCATGACAGCACCACCATCTTGAATTACTGCATGGGAAAAATTGTCATTTTCAAAGCCCTAAGGCTCCAACATTTTTCAATAAAACAATCTGAACTTTGGTACAAATACATTTCAACATCTGTTGCACAAACATATATATGCATAACTTTTTTTTTATAGGTAGTCAGCTATAGGCTTTTGAAATATAAAAAGTACTGATTTCTCCTCAATTTTTTTTTTACCAAAAACGCTTATTTTCTTAAAAAAACCAGTTTGAAAAAAACGTGAAAAAAACAATGCATACTGTTATTTTACATGGTTCAAGGAAGGTAGATACCAATTTTCAAGTCAATCGGTCCAGTGGATATAAAGTCTAAGGAAAAAGAGTTTTCGAGAAAATTGCGTTTGAAATTTATACAATGTTTTTTTCACACTTTCTGATGACAAATTGTGGTCTAAACTAAATACTTCAAAATTGTCCTGCTTGATAGGCTGGCCCTCCTTCTTCAGCCTCCTTCTCTTGTCTGGCCTTTTCTCTTGCTTCGGTGATACCGTTCTTGCACTGATATGTTCCATTTTTGTGTCTGTAAAGGCCCCACAAATGTGAGTTATGTATACCATTTGTGTGCTGTTTGGGTATCATTTTCAGGTGACCCTCCCTCAGGAAAAGGGCCATTTAGAGGGGAAAGGGGTCATAACAGGCTATCCAATGGGTAAACTCATAAACAGAAATGGTTGAACTTGACAAAAAAGAAATAATAGCAGAATCAGTATTTTTATCAAAATCTTTGAATTTCAGTCCANCCACAAAAGAAAATCAGGAAACTTGTAACCACAAGCAAACCAGTGAAATGAGAATTTCAATCAGATATTATAGGCCACCATTCCTTTTTAAATTTTTAAAAAGTTCTTTAACTCAACTGCTGTTTTTTTTGTGTGTGTGTGAAGGATAACATGTTAGTCATTCTGTTTTCCCTCCTGCTCATTCCACGCTTTTACAGGTGGAGCGTATGCTGAATGATCCGGACACAGTGGAGAACATCATAGCAGCAACTCCTGGACTAGACAAGGATCCATCAGTATTAGGTAGTTCCGTTTCTTATGCACTTCTAATCAGTGCTGTGGTTAAATGATGAGCCTGAAGCACTGTCTCAACAGGTCCCTCCGTCACAATATCGTATAATGGTTTTAGTTACTACTTTCTCTCATTTTGAAATTTTGAATAATCATGGATTCTGATACATTGTTGTTATGAATCTTCATTTGAAACAGTCCCATGATACCTTGCATCATATATCGATATGCAGTGGGTTGCTGGATAACATGCTTTTGATTGAAACTTCTGTGTGCTTGTAGGAAAATGTCCTTTTATTTTATGCTGTTTTGGTTTGTACTTTTTTCCAGCGTAATAACCTGTTAAACATTACATTTGGTTGTCCTTATTCTTTGGCTATGTTATGTAGGTATTGATGTCATCTGTGATATACTGTGAATGAACCACTTCCAGTGGATTAGAGCAGGCTTTTGGTGACAGTGTGGACAGCTGGATTTATTCGTCCCATTTTCTTACCATAAGAAACCAGTTTATTTTACTATTGGCATTTCTCATGACACTTATGTCTGGTTTTCAGCCATGTTGCAAGAACCAGAACTATTAGCTGTGCTGGCACATCCCAACAACATGGATAGGTCAGTATTCGAATTACACCGAAGACACTTAATTTTATTGTGCAAGAAGAGTTTGCACACAGGAGTGTTTATGGGAGGAGGTGAGTGGGGGTGATATATAAATATCTCGGCAGTGTCATTGGAACTTTTGTAAAGACAAAAAAATGCAGTGACACTTTTATCCATTCCAAAGGTTATAACCTCTAGTGCCAGTAACCGGCTCGTACCAGTAATCGCCGTCATCTGTTTGCAGCCAGTTTCTCCGGAAACTTATAGTGATTTGCTTTGGATTACAATAGCAGACGGTGTTTCATTTGTTTCTTCAATAAAAACATTCAGAATGGAGGAAAAAGAAATGATTGAGAGGTTTGTATGATCAATTTACCAAGATCACATTGCCCATTCTTGCCCACTTAAAGTGGCAATGCAATAACAGCGACATTTTATTGTTTTGTGAAATGAAAATGCAATAATTTATGAACATATTGTGTAAATTGAAAAACAAAGAGCTTAATCTGACTTTCAGTAAAGCTTATATGACATCTGTCTTGTTACTTTTCTCTAGGAAATGACTTTCTTTGAGGGGGAAAAATTAAGTTCTGACAGCGCCAAAGCAGCGGGCCGTATGTCTGTGTTGCCACTCTGGCTATGTGCTTTTCCCCAATAGCAAGATGTTATTTTTCCCATTTGCCTACTCACAGTTTGAAAACAAAGAAAAAAACTATCAGTTTACAGTTAAAAAGAATAAAGCCATGCATTTTATGCATTGATCCGACATTTCATAGTTTATTTTCTAATAATTTATGAGCGATTTCCGCCTAAGAAAAATGGCTTTTTGTGAAGCCATTTTACCCTGCCTTACAGGAAACTGTACTGGTGGCAACATCGCCGCTGCATATTGATCCAGAAGTAGGGCGGTGGTAATCTGCATGACACCAAAGGTAATAGAATATCGACAGAGACATCAATATACATGTACATCTATTTCAAGGCGCCAACTGACTTATGCCACTCAAAACAAAATGTATCTGATGTGAAAATGGTGTTTGATTAAAATCTGAAAGTCTGATAGGATTCTGTAAGTAAATCTAATAGGGAAATCATGGTAGATAATAAGATAGCAGTTACCAGCACTTCAAGGATAAATATGATACATAGTGATGAAAATATTTTGAGAGGAATAATGCATTTTAATCCTTTTGGACCCAGTGTCATAGAGAGACATCATTATAGCAAGATGAGGTAGATCCATGAGGGCATTGGGGCAGGATTAAGAAATGGAAATTAAAACCAGCAAAGCTGTATAAGGAAAAAAAGAAAGTGAGGAGAAGCATAAAGTCTTTAGAGATAGATGAGGTATCCAAAAATATTTTGATCTCATGTTTTCAGAACAGTCAAAAGTCCCCACAAATTATTACCATTATCACATCTTGATGATAGATGTAACAGGTTTTTGTGGTGTAAATCTACATATGTGTTTTTATCTTTAAGAGTCTGCAACTCTGGACTCAGATTCACAAAGTCAGCAGTCAGCTTTCTTGTTTTATAAAACACAATGTTTCAACAGTAATATGATATGGTATGAGAAAGCAATGTTTTTGAATGATTAGTTCCAGAACCATTGACTGGAATCAGTAAGGGTACTTAAACTGGCGTCTTACAGCTTGGTCCTTAGGTTTATGCTGTTGGGGCAAATGTTCTGTGAGTTTAATGTACAATACGTGGACTTGTTAGCATAAGGGTATATATCAGTTAGTTACTGTGGTCAAGTAACTTTCCATTTTTTCCCTCATTAGCCTGCTGCAGCTCCATCCATCGTTTGCTCAAGCTGCTATCACTGTGGCCACTGCAGTAAATGAGGAAGGAGCCAAAATGGGTCTTAAAGGAGCTGGAGGTAAGATTTTGCTTCGTATTATAATCATATGTCTGTCTTACATAAATTGTTTGTTTTCTTTGCTGCCATAACCAGTGGTAATGCAACGCAGCACAAGAGTTGTCAATGAGTGAGTTTTATTGGACATTCTGCTGGCTGAAACATAGATTTACATATAGGTTAGGACAGCCTGAAATTTAACAATCTGTAGAGATCTCACATAATTTAAAAACATACCTGCCAATGGCTCTTAGCCTCTTCTAGTCTCATAGATTCATTTAATTGATCAGAAATGCAAACAGTTATGCATAATTTGTAGAACTAACTTTCAAAAGGGGGCCTCAAGCTTCATGAAGCATAAGGTGGTGGCAGTCTCAAAAAGTCTCGTTTTAACTCAAAATACAGAGTGATCTTTCTTCTAATTGGAAAATGAGAGTAGGCTGTGCAAATGTGAAACTATTGGAACAGATAACTTAACAACTGACAATGTCATCTGCTGAGACAATATAGTCCTTTTCACAATCTCTCTGTTATTTTAAAGTTACATGTTTCTGGAAATAGTTTGAAGTTACAGGCCATTGAAATTGAAATGCCTCATTTTCAACAGGATTCTAACTCATCCTGTGGAATTTGATCTTTTCAATTCATGTGGCATTTTTGGTTCACTGCAAAAGTATGTCTGCTTGAGACTACAGATCATTGTAAGACTAATTTTTATTTAAAATTGTCTTTGAGTTTAATAATTTTCAAAGATATTACTGCTGATATTTGCTAAGGGGAGCTTTTGATGGTAAAAAGTGGGATTGATTATTTTTTTTTTCATTGGCCACTTTTGCCATTCTTGACCCATCATATAACCACAATATGAGCAGGAGCTGAATGCAATAATCTGCAATTAAGCATTGTCATTAGAAAGCACCATACATGTTTGGTGGTGCATGTCTTCATCTGTTTGGACTAAGTAAGAGCAGTGAGCAAAATCTTGAAGTCCTGAAACAGCAAAACCCAAGATAAAATATAGTTTTCTGTTCTGAAAATGGTACATTTGAAACTAAAGCTTGAGTTGTTCCTATTTCTTGTAGAATAATTGAACTTCCTTAAATAAATTTGGGTCCACACTGTACTCCTCTTGCTTCTCACTCCCATGTCATGTGGTGAATCAGTTTTGAGTTAGTTCACCTTTTAGAACCAGCCAGCCAGGACAAACAAGCCTGTTTTTGCCATGGCCGTAGAAACTTGAGTAATGCTTTTAGTTGCTGATAAACAAATGTTGTGTTTGGAAAACAGAATAAGATGGGGAGTGCTGACCTATTTTGGTCATATGGAAGCCTCAACTGGTCTAGTTTAACCACGTTGTAAGCTGATTTTTAACTTCCTGGGAAATGTCAGTTATTCATGGCTTTCGTTGTCCTGGAAGTTGACACTAATGCCATGTTTTGTACATTATTCCGCCCTGTAATGTGAATTTTCATGGCATTTCTAATGAAAACCTCTGCCACAGCAAGATACATGCCTATACTATAATGATATGAAACGGTTGGCCATGTGATATAAATTAGTATGTTTGTATATATTCCTCAGGGAGTATAACATACTCAATGGATCAGATGTCTGATGATGAAGATGATATGCCTCAGGTAAATTTTACTAATCAAACAGCCAATACTTTGTTGGCTGTGGCATCCTTAAAGTATAAGTTGGAGAAGGGAGATGGGGAAGGGGGTGTTGGGGGAAAGAGATCAGTGTGGTCTTTGAAGTAAGATATCAGTGACAGGATTTGATTTCTTGGGTAGCCTGCTATTTCAGTAATGTTTATTCTGAAGCTTTCTAGATCATTAGAAGGTTGAACGTCCATCATTGGTAACTCATCTGTAAACTCTTTAAAGTTCTACAGTGTGCAGTGTAACATCAGTCAGTCACTTTTTCCCAGTGCTGTGTTCTTGCTGACATTGATGCAATGCTTACAGAGACCTGGTTTGTTGTTTCCCTTAGCCAAGCAGAGCAAGAGGAGCTGCAGGTGGTCAGAATATCACAGCATCTCAATTAGCAGCCGCTCTTCAAGCTGCCACAGCTTCCGGAGGAATGGGTGGATCTCAGCCTCCCCCAGTGGCTGTACTACCCTCAACATCACAGAGAGTAAGTATTGAGTAACGGCAGTATTTTATGTGTGGTTTACCCAGCTTTAGTTTGGAAAAGATTTAAGTAATCTTAACTTTGGTTGGCTGAAACAGAACCACAATAACTAGAAAGAATTCAGATAGTGACATGCACTGTCTTGGGACAAACTTTTCGTCCAATCACCCCCATATACTTAATGCAAAATTCAGCGCTGAATTAATTTTGTATAAACATATTTTGGAATGTCCATGACAAAGAAATGAGGATTGCTTGCCTTAGCCACTTCATAACACTCCAACCAAGATCATGTGTTGCAAAAGACCATGCTACATATGATGAATATTAGTAGCAAGCCTCTTGCTTAGCCTTGACTTGAATAAAGTTGGGGTGGTGGGTGTAATAAATCAGCCCCATAAGAAGGTGTGTCTTCAGCAATCATTACTTTCACCTACTGACACTGTACAGTGATCATACATTGTTACACAATCTGTTATCATGGCTAGGTAAGCCCACCTAAAGGTCGGCCATCTTTTATCACATTGCAGTAAACAGTGCAGTCATAAACATGTCAGTCATCATTCACCTAGGGAAGACCCATCCCTCGCACTTGCTTATTGTGTGAATGCTATTTTGAAGGATGCTACCTTTATTTGTCTTTGAATGGTCTGTTGGGTAGACCCTGTCACTTATCTCTACCAGTGATTGGAATTGTATAAACTTGACCACAATCCTTTTCTTGGCTTCCTTCTCGATCCAAGATTTATCTTTACACGTTGAGAAATCTGTGTGCCTCTTAGAAGCAAAAAAAAAAAAGTTCTCCATAAATAATTACAGTGGAGTCCACTTAAGATAAACTTGTTTAAGATAAAATCTCGGTTAAAATAAACTTTCCTCATGGTCCCGATTTTTGCCTTCTTTACCGTTACCAATCAACGACTGGTTAATATAAACACAGACAACACAGCCTCCGCTTAAAATAAACTCTTCTTGTCGGCCCGCAAGTGTAAACCAGATGCGATTCATACTAAACTTACTAAAAAGTGGCTTTATAAACCAAAGTTAAACCCACACGCACTGCCTGCCATCTTGATGATGTAATAGGGCCATGTGTGCGGAGAGGAGTTGGGTTGGGGCAGAGAGTGTAGGGTGGGAAAGGCGATGCTTCGTTTACCTTATTAGTCTAGTTAGTACACTCAGTCTCATGCGAGGTCCACTTGAGATTAGCCTAGACTAGCCTCCCTCCCCATCACCTCTCATGCGTGCATCAGCGCACAGTTGGTGCCATCTCTCTCTTCCCAGTCCCAAACAAGCGGCTTAGCCTAATGTAGACTATCCATCCGGTACATGTGTGTACACGATTAGTTCCTTTCTTTTCTTTTCCTGCGCGTGACCAGTAAATATCGAACCGATCTCAACGTAAAATCCTTCGCATTGCATTCCACAATGACAGAGTTGCAAAAAAAAGACGCTGAGTCTGGATAGCAAAATGGAGCTTCTCAAAGATGTAGATAAAAATAACATGAAACAGGTTGTTTCCCTTGAAAATGGTTAAGATAAACCTTGCTTAAAATAAACTTATTGA
>JAWQUT010000162.1:1024747-1049544 GCA_033807755.1 Ellobium chinense
GTGGTCAGAAAATTAGTGCAGTGCCACGAAGCTTGGACACTGATGTATGCCCAATTATTTGTGTGCATGGGAATGAAAGACGAATGCAAGACATGTTTAATTTGCCGTGGTAAGATTTATGTTAGGCAGGCAGATGCTAGGTGGTTGAATCTCCGTGAGATAATGTAACTTGAGTTTTCCCCTCGGTCCTGTTCACCTCCAGTTGACCAGTCTGAGTGACCAATCAAAATGTAAAGGACTGAGGGGTGAAGTCACGTGATGGACGAATGAAGGAGGGAGAGAGGAGTCTGGAAGTTAGTCTAGATCGGAGCGTGATGGAGAAGAGACGTAAAGAGGCAGTGGAGTAGTAGTAGAAGTGCGAGAGTGAAGGGTAGCGTTTCTTTTAGTGTAGGAATAGGGATGCACTAAGTGCTGTATTGTACTAGTGATAGTTGCTAATAAAGTGTAATCATATTAATGGAAAGAAGTGTTATTCAATCGTACTAGTTGTAGTTGTGTCAGAGTGAACTATCAAAGAAGTGTTTGTCAAGAGAACCCTTAAATAGTCTGACAACAAAAAGGGAAGATTCGTTACAGTATTCATCAATTTGATCCGTGATGGCCATACAGTGTTTGAAGTGGTTTGGGATAGGGAGGATTGTGAAATTTAGTCATCAATATCTTTTGAAGATACACACTGTTCTAACGGGAAAAATTCAGGACTAGGAGAATCTGTAGTGTCAGAGAATCAGATTTGTGAGTTAAAACACTGACACCTATGCTTAAGTTTGCACTCGGACAATGTCATATATCTAGATAAGAACAGTTAGGAGTTGCAGAGTGGTATTCATCATGTGATGAAGCACATGTTTTGGTTTGCAAGATAACCTCCTTAACCTTTTTTTGGTTCAAACATCACCTTTCAGGCAGCCTTGCAGCAGCTGCGAGAAATGGGTATCACAGATGAGAATGTTGCACGACAAGCCCTTGAAGCAACAGGTGGTGACATTCAAGCAGCCATCGACCTTATTTTTGGAGATGGGTTCATGTAAAATTCCTCTACTTGCAATCCCTTTAATTATCTTTGTGGTTTACAGACTAATAAAGCGAAAATTTCAACTTTCTCGTGGAGAATATTTGTTGTGTTTGCTTTGATTGTATATCGTGTCCATGTTTATTCTCATCGTTGAAGTTTTAATGAGACACTCCTCATGGTGATGATGTGTGGTGTCATCAACAAGAATTTGCATAAAGGTTATTGATGTTTTATGGGACTTGGAGACAACATATACCACCTGAAGTCTGAAAGGGATAGCAGGCATTTGCATAAATCTGTAGAAAATATTAGTGACAAAACTGATATCTGGACAGTTAGCTTATAAACTTTTGGCTGAAGTTTTTGTTTTAACTTAAAAAGAAATGAGGGAAAATTTAAACAATTTGTCTACTGTTGCAGGCGAAGCATCTGTTTACTAAAACATCCTTGCAACCAAAGACTGTCCAAATTCTAGTGCTTTGCTATGGCAGAAGCTTTATTCCAGATTCTAGACAAACTTATGGACTGCATTTTAGCCAGTTCATGCCATCTTTTTCACTGCTAAACTTAACATAGGGATGTTAATTTTCAGGCTGTAGGAGAACCTCAGGCTTTTTTCATAAGCATCACATACTGTGTTCAGTTTTGAAAAACTGATGCAGGTATTTAATTAATTTGTTGAGCTTGTAATTATAATTAACTAGTGCATTTTCCCATTCCACGAATGGGTAGGGGAGGTTTGCAACAATAGGTAATAAAAGTAACATAGTATGCGACAGTCACACCACAAACATCATCATACTGGGTAACATAGTAAACACCCTAGCCCGTGTGCCCATCTACGCACACAGCGTCTTGCAGGCCAGTAAGTGATTGTGGTCATTTGAATCGGGTAGGGAGACGGCTGGTGAATCACACAGCTATGAGGTTCAAAGGTCATAATAATATTGTTGCTTTTCTTTGAATTGTTACTTCTAAACCATACTCCAGTCACTTGCCAAACACTCAAAGGCACAACTATAAATCTGAACACGTCTTCTGTGAAGTTTTGACTGTATTCTGTGACTTCTTAAGGCATTCTCAATGTCACAAATTCGAGTTTATTTTATTGCTTTTTTTTTTATTTCTTGCCAACCATGCCTTACATCTGAGTTTTGCAGTTTTGCATTACTGTATTACTATTTTGTAAATGAATTAAAATGTTCATAGATCTGGTTAACTTACTGAGCATTATTTTGTTTGTGGTAACAAATGTCATGTGCTATGTATTGCTTTAGAAAGTTCAAACTGTTTTTTTTTTCAAGAGTGTTTACATGTTTGTTAATAACGATAACCATACTGATTACTATAGTATGAGATCAAGACTAGCTATGACCATTAACATCAAAACCTGGAGAACCACTACCTTCACCATCACTCTTTGAAGAAATTCATTTCTAGAACAAGAACCAACGCAATCAATACTAGAACAGGGGAACCCCTTGCGGCTGCTTCTCACATCAGAAGCAATAGCAACCAAACCAAGAGTGGCAGCACAGCGTTTTTGGCTTAAATTGAAGTAAAATCTCTGGCAACAATATTACACAAGGTTTTGGCAATCTCAGGCTGCTATGCCAAGCTGAACACTCAATCAAAGCAAAAGTGTTGAGGGACTGCTTTGCAACCAGGGGACCTTAATGTGGCCAAAAGGGTCAGATTATGTGATCAGGGTTGAAAAACAGTGTAACACTGTACATGTCTTTCTGACAGTTTATCTGACAGTGTGCCATAGGAAATATTAAATTCCCTTGCTGCCTGGTGATTTGGTGTGCCATTCTTACAGGCATTTTTTTGCCTCAAGCAATTGCTCCTCCTTCCATGCTGGTTTACGTGGCATCTATATGATACAAAGCGATTTATTATCTAAACTTGACATCTAAAGATTTATTGTAAGCTTAAGTCACAGCTGATAAAGTTCACGATTAAATCAGAGTTTATTGATAACTGATTATACGTTACAAGATTAGATTTAGACTTACTTTAATTATAGTCTAGATGTAAACATAAATATTATAACTGCAACAAAGTAGGAAATAAATTATATGCACATAGAATGTGGATGCATTATTATTCCTTACATACATGTTGGGACCTTTTGTGGTACTGCTGATTCAGATTGCAAATGGCGCCTTTGTAAAAGCTATGGGATTATTGATGTGGCCGACCCCTAAGTGCATGCTACGTGTTTCAAATCTACAATTCATAACTTTTATTGCCCTCTATAACCATTTCCCTATCACATGAAATAAAATTGGAGTCAAAACATCAAAAAAGTGCAAAAATATTGAACATAAACAAACCCCATCCCAAATTTTCAAATTTAGATCTTTTTTTCACCACAATCTTCTGAATGCATGTGCTTTCAAAACCCTTCAACTGAGCGGCGCCATATTACTTGTGATCAAGTGACTAAACATTTTGGATAATGGGAGCTTGGTTTCGGATCAAAAAACGAAAGGGGAAGTGACTTATGTGTGTTGAGAAAATAGTGGCCTCAACGTCTGACCGATTCTATTGGGGTTCCTTTACTCTAGCAGCAACATCGCTGTGTCTGCTTATATACTGTCCAGTGGTATCTATATCTCCATATTTTGTTACATTGGAAATAAACTTTCAAAACTAAAACTGAAATTAACTCATTTACTAAAAACTACCATCAAACAGAAAAGGGGAAAAATGACAAGAATGAAATTGATTACCTATCCATCTGACCCATTCAAGTGTAAGTCCACTGATGTTCACTGCTGTCATGGAACACAGTACTTTTGCTTCATACTAAGGCCATATCGCTGAGATGACATTTTAGAGGATGTGCTGCTATGTATCTTTAGGGTGTTGAGTAGCATTGAAACAGCTGAATTGAAATACACTTCAATTTGCACCCCCACCCCTCCACACACACACACACATCATTCAAACTTCGCTCCTTCAATATCTTCTCCACATTTGTTGTTTTTAGTTACAAGCCTGGCTCTGAGGTGATTAATCCTGGACAGTAGTTCCAGCGGTCCCTTCAAATTCTCTAGGGACCAAGGGTCCTCAAATAAATTTTTGTAAGCCTATTTACTGTTTTCATCTGAAGTACAACAGATGGCAACCCTCTTTCTAATCCTAATTTATTTTTATAGATTAATCATAAAAGGAACAGATGGGCAGGCAGATGGGCCATCACGTATGTTTGATGGGCTATGTTGCAGACATTATTGTTTTTCATGTGACAAGGACTCAAACAAACACAAGGTCCTGACAAAACGACAAAAAATAAGAGAGGATGGGGTGGGGTGGCTTATTCATTACAAATTACATACAATGAAAGAAAGGGCATTAAAATTTGGCCCTCGAAGTCTGAAAGTCGAAAACGGAAATTCCCAATTTTTCCACGAAAATGCCTCGTGATGGCCAAAGGTAGTTGGCAGGTGTACACAGCGATTGTTGGCCAAAGTTTGCAAACCGATTAGAATAAACCACCCTTACGCGTATGTGGAAGGAAACCAGTATTTATAATCACACTTATTACACAAGATACGTAACGACATTTTTACACATTACTGAACACATGACGTTGGTTAATAGCCCGAGACGGACATCCTGTGTAATGACTTGCCTTCCTGGCAATGGTATGAAAACTGAAAGTAAAATTTGGTAATCTTAGTAAATCTATAAATAGTTTGGTTTTTCAGGGAACGGATGATCATTAGATTGTTGAAGGCAGAGGAGAGAAGGGAGTCCGGTTATGTGAGACGGATGATAAGACTACCATAATAATTTCGAGGGTATTTAGGTAGGTTTTAAGACAAAACCTGAGCTGTCTTGCGATACACAAATTTACAAGCATACGCTAGTTTGGTGATTTAGGGCAGATTTCGCAGTAGGCCTACAGTATCACTATCCTATCAGTTACTCTGCTTCCCACGGTCGACACTAGTCTAGTCCTTAGATTCGATCTAGACTAGTCTAGACTAGAGTCTAGATCTAGATCCAGTCTAACTAGTCAACAGTTTCATTTTTGTTAAATTAGGAAGTTAAAGAATGGGGCAAGATAAAAACTGGAGTAAGATCTAGTCTAGATTCTAGATGTTTGGGAATCAGAACGCTTGAAATAATGTTGAAATTGTACCTCTATTTTTGTAGTTTTTGTAAACTGGACAATGCTAAACTTGCTCCTCTAGTTATGCCTGCATGGATTACCTGCTTTTCTTCTGGTTCTTGTTTGGTGTAGTCAAGAGATCTTCTGTTCAAAGGACTGGAAAAAACTGCACATTCACCTAAATTATGGACCCTAGCATGTTTTCATGATGGCAGGGAGAGCATGATTTGCAACATTCATTAGCACAGTAGCAGTGTGTTATTCAGATTGACAGTCATATTAGACAGGGTAAGGGAGTATAACTGCTGTTAAATGTGATAATTCGGATTTGTGTTTGAAGTCTTCAGCTCATTTACTTTCAGCGGTGTTGGCTTTTTTGGGCATGAGGGTTAGGGACCCCATCTCAATCGGCATCAGAGTTAGGGTTTGCAATTTTCTACCTATTATGAATTTCCTAATAATAGTATAGTGTGAAATAATAGAATAGAGTGGAAAGATGGAGAATTTTTATTTAGTGCAGGCCGCAATAAAAGAATAAGGCGGAAGGATAGAAAAAATGTAATAAGGCTGCATGTGTCCTTGAACTGACACAAATCCGAATTATCACATTTAACAGCAGTTATACTCCCTTACCCTGTCTAATATGACTGTCAATCTGAATAACACACTGCAACTGTGCTAATGAATGTTGCAAACTGCCTTGATGGTTTATATACAGCACAATAATGCTGAGCCAAAATTGAGAAGAAGTAGCACGTGCAAGTTAAGTAGGCAGTAAGCAAATTAACTTATTATTTCAACACTATCTTATGCGTGCAAACCCTTTTAGATCTTCTTTGCTAATGAACTCTCATTTAAAGAAGTTTAGCTCCGATCTGTGCTGAAGATCAGTGTCGTCTACGATGCTTTTGCATTCATTATTTCATTCTGTCTCTCTCTCCTCTCTCTCTCTCTGACCTTTCTCTTGAGGCTTTAGCCTGAAGGTGAAAATTAATAATTGTACAGGCCCAAATAAGCATCGTATAGAGCGGAAAAAGACATGTTCGATTATTCAGACATTCATAGTATGTCATCAGAGGTATAGACAGTAAAGTTTACCAAGGAGTCTAATAATGGAATATACATCAGCATTATCAAACAGGGTCATGTGAAGGATGATATACAAATGGGACTGATAAGGCTGAGGAGTGAGTTTATGGGGTGTACTGAACCCAAGGACAGAGTAACAGAAAGACAGTGACACAGAAGTGAGTATGCCTTGAGAGATAACACAAATGAGGGTGACAATCCTAGGACTATAGGCTTCATGCCCTATGTTTCCCTTTAGGTTTCACAAACTTCCAGTGTAGTAAATTCCAAGATTTGATCTTATTGTTATTGAAAAACGAAGATAATAATTTCAAAAATGATTGAATCTTACAGATGCAGAATAAACTGCAAGCTCAAACTCACTGTTAGCTTTGCTTTTTCTCCAAAAGAATGAGCATGTGGTGATCATGGCATCAAAAACAAATAGACTGGAGGTTGAGGGTCTTCCTGAGGATGTTACATCGGACCAACTTACTCTGATATTTAAGAACAAACGAAGGCAAGGGGGTGGACCTGTCAAGGATGTGGAACTAAAGAAAAGTGATGGAAAGTTTTGGGCTGTTGTTACTTTTGAAGAAAGTGAAGGTATGATTTTACAGGTTACGTTTACATTTCAAGTGCAATATTTCACATGCATATTGAATATGGATGTGTTGGTATGCATTGCAGAGAAGTAATTCTTCAGAAGTAGAAGTCTCCAGTGGTCAAGTTTTTGGCCTTTATGGCCTAGGATTTAAATGTTTATATTTGTAAGATGCAGAATTAATATAACATTTAATACAGGCGAATAACGAGTCATGTGGAAATGTTTTCACACACAATATACCAAATTGTAATATTAGACAAGAATTGCCCCACTTTATTCTTATGTGAACCTTGTATTATTGTTCAGCGGAACAAATACAGACATGTTTTTTTTTTCCATATTATGAACATATTATTTTGTACCACTAAATAAAATACATTTATCTGCAGCTGTTGAACTGATTCTGAATAGAGGGGACACAGTTGATATAAATGGTACACCAGTCCAAGTCAAAGCTTTACTTGACTCAGATGATGGGAACAAGCTTGATACAAAGGTAGGTAAACATGGAGCTGTTGCAAAGGTCCAACATGATAGTTTGATTAGATCAGTTCTGTAGATATTGCCAATACAGAAAAATTCAGAACATCCTGTGAATTTTGTAGCAAGTGTGTCTAAATGCAATATTCATTTGATTGCTGTATTGATCAGTAACATCATGAGTAAACTGATCGCATTTCAGTCAACCATATAAAAGCAGCAATTATGTCCCAGTTTTTATTGTTAAATTGTGCCAAATCTTTCTGGGAATTGTCAAATTTGAATATAATGGTTTCAGAAGTGATTGAATGTTCTCAATACAGAACTGGACTATGGGCTCAAACTCAGTGTTATCCTTGATTCTGCTTACAGAAAGAAAACAAAGTGACAACTGCACAAAATACAATGACAAAGAAAACAAACAGACTGAAGATTGAAGGTCTGCCTAAGGAAATCACAGAGGAACAGCTTATGTTGGTTTTAAAAAATAAAAGGAGAAAAGGAGGCGGCCCTGTCAAGGACATTGAACTAATGAAGAGTGATGGAAATTGCTGGGCAGTTGTCACATTTGAAGAGGATGAAGGTATGATTTCAAAAAACTTTCAGTGAATTGGTTGGCTGGCCAGTTAGTTGGCTGGTTGGCCGGCTGGGTGGCTGGCCGGCTGGGTGGCTGGCCGGCTGACTGGCTAGCCGGCTGACTGACCCACCGACTGATTGATTGATTGATTGATTGATTGATTGATTGATTGATTGCATTCAGACGCAATAATAGGAAACACCATTCTGAGCCCTCACCCCCCTTCCTTTCCCCCTCCCAATAAATTGAATTTTTCCTGCAATGGTTATGATTATGGGGGGGGGNGGAGAGGCACATTAGTGGGTGAGAGAGGAGAGGAAGGGTCAAAAGAGAACTGGAGGTAGATAGGGAATGGTTCTTGAAGGATTAAGCATCTTAACAGACCTCAAATGAAGTGGTATGCTTTATGGCAAAATCTTTCATTTAGTTGTTCAATATCTTATTTATGGCCTGAGCCTTTTGCCTTGTGAATATTGCATAAATAAATGACTCATTTCGTAGAGCAGGTTATTCAGTGTTTTTCTTTTTTGTCCCAGATGTATAGAGGAAACATTGATTTGTTTTGTTGTTCCATTCTGTGCAAAGTTTTCGAAATATATTTATCTGCAGCTGTTGACCTGATTTTGAACAGAGGAGACACAATCGAGATAATAGGTGTGCAAGCCAATGTGCAAGCTTTACTTGATGCAGATGATGACAAGCAACACAAAACGGAGGCTGACCAAGCTGGGTCACCTAAAAAGGCAAAAGCAAAGAAAAAATCTAAGGAGATATCTGATGCCTCAAAACAGGCAGGCCAAACATCAGCTTCAAAACCAAAAAAGAAAACAGCCAAACAGTCTCTTAATCAGAGTAAGAAGAAGCAGCCATCTCCAGCCAAACAGCCAAGCCCCGCATCCTCTGATGAAGAGGAAGATTTTGACAGAACTATCAGGGCTAAGGTCATTGACATTAGTAAATCCAAGGATTCTTATGTTCTCTTGTTTGAGGATCCAGACCAGACCAATGATGGATTAGATGAAGAAAGCATGATGCTGGATGGTTTGAACAAAAACCTATACATTACATTCAACACCAAGGAGGGTATGATACTTTTTATAAAATGTGTTTGTAAGACTGCATGTCAGGTGATTAGTCCACAGCTACTTTTTATAAAAATTTTTTGTGAGTCTACATATCAGGTGATCAACCCGCTCCTTGTTGCATGATTTTTATTGATCATAGAGCTATTAGATGTTATCACAACCAGAGAAAGACTCTGTAATAATGTTTATGTGTTTTTTTTTATTCTGAAGTTACTAGAAGTTTTAAAAATAAGATAGATTAGTAGCAAGCTATCCGGCTGCTATGTATTTTTTTCCTGCACATGGTCAACATTCTCTGTAACTTACAACCTTTATATGAATGATATGCAGGCAAGTGTGATTTTGAGCTGGTACCTGCTAATGTTGTTTATTTTAGCTGTGACTGTTCTGTATTTTCTGTGTTGGCATTTTGAATTACTATTTGTAAGGAAGAGAAAAAGGAATTGTGATCAAGCAGAGGACACATTTACGAGACATCGTTCAGTTTCGAGTTCTATTGTTGTTTTCTGAAAAATGTTGAGCTTAAATATGGCTTGCAGCAAACAGAGCAGACAGTATACATTAGTTTCATATATTATAATATCGTTTGCAGCTGCCAAAGCCGCATGTGAACTGAAGCATCGCCCAGGGCAAAGCAACATTTCTAAAGTTGAGATGGCTACTGAGGCTGACTTTAATACTTGGTCTAATCTGCTGTCTGTGCATGGACACCGCTTCGGGACAATGGAAGAGAGGAGAGCTCTGGGAACATTTGTCGCAGAGAAAACAGACTTGGAGGTGCAGGACATAATTGTTGGTGAAGAAGTGAGATCAGCTATCATTGTGTTCAACCCAGGCACATGTGAAGGTATGCATTACTCATCTCACCATGCTATTTTTAGTGTGAAGTGTCTGGCTTAACCAAAACATGAAATGCTGACAAGGAATTCTGAATTCCATATGTATGTCACTCCTTTCATGTCTAGATAACTACCTCACCAAAATATGCTATATTCAAGTTACCAGATCTTTTATTCTCACTCATGGCGTTTTTCTTGAATACGCATGAACAGGCAATAATTTGTAACAACTTGCCATGATACAGGATTTCATACATTCAAGAGTGATCCAGAATCAAAGTTCATTGCACAAACTGTTTACACTGAGATTTAATGAGCCCTGTAGTATTCATGGGCAACACTGCTGACTTCCAACACTGAAAAATGTGAGGAGCTGACCAGATCTAGCTTTAGTGCTCTCTTTATAAGTTACTAAGTGAGAATGGGAATCCTCATCAGTGTCCTTGTTTGAAGGACAGATCCTAGATCCTAGCCGTGATAAAGACTGAACCACTCATCGCTCATTGGAGCCTTGCAGTGAGTGCTGCGGTCTAATCCTTGGCTGGGATCAGTCCATCAAACAAAAACACTGATGAGGATTTCAGATATTTCAGTTTCACATAATCCTCTTTTGTGTTTTCAAGGAAAGTGGGTTGAATCAAGATTTTCAAAATTTCTAAGAAATGAACTCTTCTACATTAATTGAAGTTTAGTTTCTTGATAGACCATAATTTTTTTCAGGTTTTTGATTATCATCAGTGCATATGGTTTGCCATTTATGTTCCATATGCTTTTTACTCTATTTTCATTATTTGCCTGTAAGTATTTTGCTTCTTTTGGTTTCCTCTGATGCCTGTTCCTTTGAACACTGGCAATAGCTCTGAAATGTCCCTATTTTGCTTTCTTGAGTATAGACTTTTTTTTATCTGGTTTGTAGATATTCTTCTTATCTAACTTGTGAGATAATTTGTCATCACCAAGCCTAAATTTTGTGTTGTCGCTGTGCAAGTATGTCTTGTTTATGCTAAACTACCATTGCCGCTGAATGGCTATACATCCTATCATCAGTAAGGTCTAATGAAAGGACAGAACCTAGGAATCCTAATTTCAAAGCCATTGCCTTGAAAATGAAAAATACTCTGACAGCAAAAATAATAAAATACCGCCCACTCTTTTCATCAGATATATCTGCAGCAACTTGGCAGTGTGCGGTACCATACAACCAGAAAGCTCCTCTGATCACAGCACCAGTCTTCAAGACTTTCAGTGTGAAAGTGACGGGTATTAGTCCTGACACCACAGACTTCATTCTGGAGCGCTATGTGTCCAACAACAAACGCAGTGGAGGAGGGAAAGTGACATCTTTACAACGGACCAATGAGACTGAAGCAGTTGTCACCTTTACGGAGGAGGAAGGTGAGGCTAGTGAGACACTGACAATATTAATTTTGATAATAAAATTGTGGTATATTTTATTTCGTACAGTCACCCGTTAACAGGACACACCTGTAGTCATTTTTATTCCTCTTTATTGTTTTGAAGTCAGCGGTAAAAGAATCAAAATGTACTGCATTTTGAATTCATCAGTAAGTTTAAGGTTCAGAGTCTAATCAGAGTGCTCTTTTAATTTACAATCACTTCCTTATGAATTTTCAAATCTTGCCACTAAACAGCCAGGATAATGGCCCAATTCTTCATAAACAGCTAAGCAGAGAGCTTAATTCAAACAGTCCTAGACCATATAGCAAAATGATGATTGTTTTGATAAAAATATATTTTTTAATCTCCTATTTGTAGGCATAAACATATTAACTGTATCTTTCTCAGATTTTCTTTTAAGAAAAGACACAGTTATTGCCATAAAGAAATGTTGTAAGTTTTGTCAGGAGGATCTAATTTTCGCAGATTTTGCAAAAATTGCTTTTCAAGAAAGAAGATACAGATTGCAGAGTTTTAAGTGCTTGTTACCAGTAAACAAATTTTCATAGGAGCCAGCAGCCAACAAGGGAAACACAGATGCTGGTATTTCTTATGCAATGCCTTGTTCTTTGAACACGTGTGATTACAATGTGTTTCTCTGTCAAGGTGGAGGAGGTTGTTAAATGGGTTTTATTTTTTTTTTTCAGCAGTTCTGTAATGCCACTTTAAATTACTCTTGATTATGCCCTCATACCCACATCAGAAACCCGTCATGTGGGGCTTGTGAAAATGAGATCTTCACGAAAAGCCATTTGTGACTTTTTTTCATGAAAATTAGATCCTCCTACAATAATTGATTTAAAATTTTGTAGCCTGTTACTAAAAGTTAATGATTGCAAGGGAATATTTTTCTCTGTATATTCAGGTTACCAGGGGATCCTGAGTAAGGAAGAACATGATCTTGAAGGATCCCAGCTGCATGTCTCACCTTTCTACCCCTGTCTTAGTGAGGAAACTTACCAGAAGTACATAGAACCTGTCTATCAACAGGGGGAAAAGTGCAAATATACACCTCAGGCAATCGGTATCCACAGTCCAGCTCCTAAGGCACCAACACAAAGAAAAGATGCCTTTAGACTAGCCCATGCTGAGCCTGTACAGCATTTACTGCGGTACAAAAGTTTGAACCTGTATGAGTCAGGCAATATTGTTCATCAAAACAAAGTGTTTCAGTGCACACTGAAGCTCATGAAGTTTGGGTATGAGTTTGTGAAAAGACATGGACAAGACTTGGAAAGAATTGCCAACAATGCATCTTGCACATATGAATTATTCTTAAAAGGCACACACGGTGATCTGAGATTGAAGCTTAATTACCCTGAAAAAGTGAAAGCTGTAGAAGTGAAGGAAATGCTGAGGAAAGGCATTAAGGAAACTGAGAAGTTCCTAGATACATTCACTGCAGTTGAATTCTCGATTGATGAATCCCACATATATAAATTTCAACATTATTACAGCAACCATCAGAAAGAAATGCGAGATGCTGATATTTTCTTCGATCACCACCAGAGTGTGGCTGTTGTCATTAGTTCTTTAAATGTTAAGTGGATTGAGAATAACTTGAATAAGCTATATTTTAGTTTCTTGTCAGAAGCTTCCTTCTCTGCGGTTGAAAACGATGGTAGTGACTCCACTCCAAAGCCTGGAGAGGGAGGGAATTTTGGAAAGAATCAAGGGAAGCAAAGGAAAACTAGCCAGAATATTCAGCAGACACAGAAGACCACAGCTACCTTCAGTGAAGGTGACATCAGGAGTAGCCAGGGAAAGAGGGCTGATCCACCGATGGGGACACAATATTCTCATGACTTTAGCAGCCAGCAAAGTGTCATGCCACAGTTGAGACAGGGCAAGGTAGTTGGAACTGATGATGAGGGGGAGGACGATGAGTATACCATGTCACATGAAGAGGAAATGGATAAGGAGAATCTGATCCTGATGCAGAAAATAAACTTTCAGAAATATCTGAAAGATAAAACACATGCCAAAGTTGTCTTTGACACTGAAAAGTCATGTGCTGCGATCAAAGCAAAAGATAATACTGGGTTAATGAGTGCTCAAGTGGAACTAATGAAGAAATGTAGAAATTTCAAATCAGTGAACCTCGAAGATTTGTCACCAGAGCAGGTCCAGCTGGTGGGTCTTGAAAGTACTCAAGACAGAATCAGTAAGCTGTTTGAGGAGAAGGGTTGGGAGGCACTGATGAAGTGCAGTAAGAGCAAGGTGACACTCCACTATGTTAGTGGGACTGATGAGAACAAACTGAAAGAAGTCATCTTCTCTCAGGTTGTAAAGAAGGAGAAGATAATTGATCCCAGCCAGCTACTTATTTTGAAGTCAGAGAAAGGACGTAAGTTCTTGGAAGATCTCTGCACACATAGTGATGGTGTCAGAATCCAATCCTTTGTCAAACTTCAGTCCAATGAGAAGAGTTTGCTGATCATTGCCCCATCCATGCAACAGGATGTTATTCATCATAAGGTGGACTTGTTTTTGCAGGAGAACAAGTCATATACAAGAAATGTCTCATGCTCTCAAGGCAAGCAAGAGTTTGTGAAGAAATTTATGTCAGATAAGCTGAAGGAGATAGAGAACTCATTAATTCCTTTTGGCACCAAAGTGATTCAAGAAGGTGACAAATTCGTGCTTCAGGGCCTGAAGGATGGTGTTGACAGCGGAGAAAACAAGTTAAAAGAGTTGAGGTGAGTATGGAGTTGAAAGTTTAAAAATCTACTGCAGTTTGTGCTGACTTACATTTACTGTATTAATCAAACAAAATGAGTTTAACAAGTTTATTTTACTCAAACCCAGACCACAACTGTGGTATGAGGGTGAACAAAAGAGTATATACATAGGCAGCGGACAGCACACGATACAGACAATAATAAAGATCTATGTACAAAAGACTGGAAGCAGCTTTGTATTGCCTAACCTGCCAACAATATGCAATTTTTAATATGTAGTACTAATCGCTGTTTAATCCATTAAGTCTGATACATAATGCTTTTGATATTTGATTTACAGTTTTCTTTTTGCATCATTAGAAATGTAAATTTCTACTGCTGTCTTGCAGGTTGCTCATGCTTTTTGCACATACTCCCCTTTAGGTTTGTCAGAATTAAAGTGAAAACGTAGCGGTTATTTCAAAGATATGAAAATGACAAGTGATATTCCGTTTGGGTGATTAAGTCTGCAGCTTGATTTGCAGAAGTAGACAAAGCATTGAACTATACCTGACATATTGTTTATTCATGCTAAAGAGTGGTCTAAGCTTCTGTTAATGGTACGACTTGGTGTGTGTGAATATTGTTTGTTCAAGTACATGAATATTTAAACAGTTAAAAATAGTCCACACTGTGCTCTTTTCTTCGCAGTGAGAAAATATATGTCCAAGATCACCAGGTCAAGCATTTTGGCATCGAGGAATTTCTTCAACAAACAGAGGGAAATTCCATTCTGCGCCGGGTTGAAGAGAGTCATTCATGCATTATAATGGACAAAAATGATTCCAAAGCAGGGCCAGGCAAAGATTCAGGAGGGAAAGGGAAACCAGTCATCCCTCCAAAACCTCCAACCCCTATTGCGCGTATCAAGGTAGACGATTGCTCTGTCTGCTTCTTACAAGGGGACATGACAGCACTTAAGGAAGTGGATGCCATTGTCAATCCTTTGGACTCTTCACTCAAATGTTCTACTGCTTTAGGCCGAGTACTTACCTCAAGAGGTAAGTGCTGTAACGTGGCTGGTTCATTTCAGTTTCTTTAAGTAATACTCCATTGTCTGCAGAATAAAATCTCTCCAAGCTAAATAGGAATTTTTATGAGAAAAGATAAATAAAATCTGATTCATCCCCAAAGCAGGAAAAAGAGATTTACATATTAGTAGGGAGAGGAGACCACAGGATAAAACTCTCTATAGGATAAGAAGGTCTTATTGTACAGATTTTGGCTCAGCAAACGTGCTAATCATCTAAAAAATATTTTTAATCAAAATTCTTAAGAAGAGTGACTAGTAGCACACATCCAATATCAGAAGTACACTTGTGAACAAATTTCAGGTTCAGTGGCCGTGACAGATTAGGAGGTGTGCGGCCCAAATTGTTTCAACAAATGTTTCATACTTCCAAATGAAGTTGGGTCTGATATTTTGGAGGAAGGCTGAAGAGGGGCCTGAACAACACATTTCAAAAAAAAAAAAAAAAGAGTTTCGCTTAAAGTTGACTGCATGACGTTTTATTATGCAGATGACATTATGCAGTAAGCATTTTGTGTATCAACTTTTTGATGATGTACAGTTACCAAGGAAAGTTTTAAAAGTGGAGCGAAAAGTTCAAGTGATATGCACATGTGCTCAAATCTTGTGAAACCAGTACAAATCAAACGGTAGGAGAAAAACAGCAGTTATGTTGTTCAGTTCAGTTCACTGGAAAGTTTTAGAGATCTGGCAGTTTTGATGTTACAGGTTTTCTTTAAGGCTTAATCTTTTTCTGAACCCTAGCATTCCAGACATTGTGGCTTTTTTAATATTGTAACTATCAAAATAAAAATTGATGATTAAGGTAGGTGGGTGGATGGATAAATGAATGGGCTAATGGATGAATGACTGAGTAACTGAATGGAGAGTGAATGAATGAATGTACAAGTGACTGTTTGAATGAATAATCTGCAAAAAACAAGAGAGAATAAAAAATAAAAAATATGAAAATAAACTTTAATAAAGTGAATGGATTTAAAGTAATATTTGTTGAAAAAGTATACTTCAACAACATTGAGGTATACGCGGAAGGTCTTGTTGTTGTCATTGTCAGAGATTGTGCATCCTATGAATCCCATTTATCATGCTTGAAAAATGGCCAGTTTAGTCTAATACTGCCATATAATATTTGTCCCTCAAAATGATTATGGTGGCATGTTGCACTTGAATACACTAATTAAAAGTTTGAATGAATGCCTCATGTTGAAAGTGGAGACTTTGAACAATGCAGTGATTCCCAGGAAGAAGAAATATGAAATCTGATCTACAGGTAGAATCCTGCTGAAGTCATATATGTGGGAACACATACTGATTATTTCTTTTTATCTCGTGAACTAGCATGTTAGTTCCCCCCTGCATCTGCCAATTGTATATTAAAATTAATGATTTAATCATCTTCATGTACATCAGCACTAGACCATCACGGATTGTCCAGTGCTAGGCTAAGCACTCTTGCTGCAGTGAGTCTGTGTGTGCCTTGACCATGGGGCCACTGTGTAAAAAAAAGCCCTACCAACCCAGCTAGTCTTGAGATTTTGTCCTACTTGTACTTGACTGATAGGTTTAATCACCCTCTCCATTTAATACATGGCTGTGAAATGTGGCACTGGACAGGACAGCTCAGAGCAATGTGTAGTTGCTTAGCCTAGATGATGTCAGTTGATTGGTATATGCAACAGAACATGGAAGTTAGCGAGATGTGGTCACAGTCTGATCTTGTATCTGAGCCAGCCTTTGTTCTCTTTGTTCACTCTGTCCAATTCCTGTTTTTTTTTATCGAATTTCTAACTTATGCTAGTAGCTATAGTAAATATCTTCATTGGTGTATATTCAGGATGTTGGGCAGGAAACTTTGATGTATCATATGACTAAATTACTGCCTTCCTTTACACCAAAATTTTAGGAACTTCATGCATCTTGAACCATTAAATTTTCGTTAATACTTACTTACAATGGTGTTCTGGTCTCAGATTGAAAAAAGGCAATGTTTCATTTGATGACTATAAGAAAGTGGTTCTTCCAAATCACAAAAGACATGATGAAACTATGATGTGACCCCCTGACCTGAAACAACATGTTGTCTAGTAATACTTTGTTCCTCATGAAGTGAGAGTTATAGACAGACAGGGTTGGGCGGAACTCCGTTCAAATGAACAGTAGGTTAGGTAGACGACCCACTGGTTTTCATACACATGACGCCATCGCCTTGTACTAATTTCCCTTTGATGGAGTTTACAAAGTTGTTCTTTACCATTAAAAGCATTGCTAAAATTATAATTGCAGTGTTGCTTGTCAAGAATCCTATAAAAAATACCTGTCTAGCACCAACCAGAACCACACAAAAAAATACATCGACTTTAAGAATAATAAATGCCAGGATTTACTCTAATAGCAACTGATGTCGAAAATTGTGACATATGATCTCATATATATCACGATCTCAATTTTTTTGGGGCGGGTTCCGTGCGCTCGTAAATAAATTCTCAAATTTACAAGAAATCGCAAGATTGTATATGCACATGTAATTTCTCCAATAAGAAATTGTAAGATTGTATGTGCACATGTAATTTCTCCAGATTCTCTCTACTTGCAGTGAATTTTGAAAGAAGGAGGGGCTCCAAATTTTCTGTTTTTGTGATGCACACTGCACTTATTCATTGTTATTGGCAGGTGGTAGTTAATGTAAACTTCTGCGCCTGTGCTAGTGAATTTGAATGTTTTTTTTTGTTTTAGTCTATTAAGGAAGGGATGAAATGGTATCATGTTCTTCATCACCAAGTAACAGTTACATACATGGCAAAATCTTGCGCTTCTGAAAGTGAACTTCTCCACGGAAAACACTCACACATAAAGTTACATTCATTAAACATAAAAAAACCCTCGTTTCCCTTTGTGAAATCAGCTGTCTCAGAAACACGTGCTATTTTCAGTGGGAAAAGTAAGCGGAACGGAGCAGAGATGAGAACTAAGTTCTTCAGGCATGGAACAGGTGAACAGAATGGAATTTGAAAGTCTCAGCTGAACGGGGAACGGAACACAGTTCCCCATTTTGGCACTGAACGGAGAAGGGAATGCAGTTCCCCATTTTGGCACTGAACGGAGAACGGAATGCAGTTCCCCATTTTTCGTGAACGTGCCCAACCCTGCAGTCAGATCCCATGAAGTTTGTGTTTGTGAGGTCCTCCTGTATATCTTTAATTAAGAGGTTGGTCCAAAAGTTCCTGGACTGAGCCTATGAAAGCTTGAAGACTTAATCTAGGTATTATGTTCCTCTATCACTTTTGAAATAGACCGTTTGGAAGTCAAGCACAATGATTACAGTGCTGCTTCAAGCTGAGAAGCACACCTAGAAGTTCTTATGTATTCAAGCATTGTCTGCAATATCTCCTCTGTTATCTTAAGTCTCCTCCCCTTCAGCTGAGTAAATATCAGTGGGAAGAAGAAGAAGTCACAAGGAGCAGTCTGCAGGTCAGACGGCCAGTGCTGATCTTCAGTCTGGATTCTAGAAGCAGCTGTGCCAAACCATGAATCAGAAACACCCTGGAAAGAAGCACCACAATGAATGACTGCTGCACCATGACATAATGCCAGTGCACTCCACCCTCAAAGTTAAGCAGGTTTTGGTTCAGATAACATGATCACTGTCCCGCACCTGTATTTACCGAACTTCACTCCATGTGACTTTTTCCTGTTCCCAAAGGTAAAAATTCAGCATGGGGGAATGAGATTTCACATTGCAGAAAAGGTAAAGATGTAATCAGAGTTGGTGCTTGATAGGCTGACACATAGACTTTCTAGGCTAAGCTGCATCACAGGAATCATTATGCTGACTGCCAATTGGACCGCTTCAAGCACAATGGAAGAATTTTGTATCTAAAATAAGTCTTCTAGCTTGATTAGACACAAAAAAGAGACTTTTGGATTGTACCTCACATCTTTCCTGCATTCTTCTGACTCTCTTAATAATAGGTAGGTGACCATCTAAGACTGAAGATTCACTGTGCCTTCTTATAAACAAGACTGTTTAATCTTTGTTGATACATAGGTGGGGACAGCATTCAGTCAGAGCTGAATGACTCAAGAGCAAGCAGGTCTGAAGGAACTGTAATAGAAACTTCTCCTGGCAAGCTGGACAGTTTTAAAGCCATCATCCATGTTGTGTGTCCAGTGTTTGACATTGGGTCAGCAAAAGTGCGAGAACTGAAGGAGGCTATCTCTGCTTGCCTAAAACACGCCAAGAAACAAGGTTACAAGTCCATAGCTTTCCCAGCAATGGGTACAGGAAGTGAGTATTTGGAAAAAAATGCCTTCTGAATTCATCACATACAATGAGTGCGAATTTAAATATTTGTCCTACACCTAGGTTGAAAGTACCTTATTTAGGGGTCCCTTGCAAAATTGTCAGATAAGCCCTTTAGTATTATCAAGGTTTTTTTTTTTTTTCACTGGAGCATTATGTCCCTTGATCTCCTTGCCATTATGGCATGTGGATGTGATGAAAATGTTAAACATTATTAACTTGAACCCAACTCTTGTAAGTATATTTGGTGAAAATTGTTAAACACTGTTAGCTTGGACATCTCTTAACTATAACAACTTTTCTACAATCACAGTAGTCTATTTAACACTGGTTTTATTAGATCTGTATAGCTGTAGCAGAAAACCCTCACAAGCTGCATGCCCATGCTGCCTCCTATTTTTTTTTTTTTTCAAAACAAGCTCTAAGGTTTCATTAGATAAGCATAGTAAGCTCAGGAATGTTCCTGACAGTCATGCACAAAAGTTATTTGTGAAAGGGGATAGCAAATTGTAGACAAATGTCTGCAACTTTACCAGGACTGAATTCCAGGACGTAATGTTTTTAGCCTTTGGGACAGTGTAGGTTTTAGAGTTCAGATATACTATTCAAAAGCCCAAGAAGAAAATTATAGTCCAAAACATAAAATAGTCCAGAATACAAGAAAGTTTGCTGCAAGTCTTTGCAAATTTGGGTTTTTAAGTTATTCATTATAAAATGCTGTTGCTGTTGTATTATGGTGATGTCAGGTGCCATACTGCATTTTTCTTCATTTTGAAAACTATTGTAGCTCATTATTTGCCATGCAGTCTTTAATTTCTTCCACCTCCTCCCTGTATTCAGCTTAAATGTTTGTCCTTGCTGTCTATTTTACAGAACTGTTCAAATTTCCTGACATTTCGGCTTGTAACTCGATGATGCAATCTGTTGCTGAATTTATCAAGGATTCAGATGCTGAAGTGACAAAAATTTGTGTGTGTGATATGCAAGCAGAGCACATAAAACAGATGATGGCAAGAGCTGAAAATGAATTTTCAGACTGGGAACTGGAAAATGTAGGACACCTCCAAGAAGCTGCAGAACGTGGTGAGTGCTGATTTTGGGTGGTTATACATGTATACCCATATGTGCTGATCCAGTACTCGTATTTATTTAACCATAAGAATGGCCTGCAAATGACAGCTAATTTCCATTGGGATTTTCAGGAGTTTGATTACATCTCATTTTATCTTTGATTCCTGTCCTTGTGTGGAACCTGCCATTGGTAAACTGTATTTCATCTGCATGATTAAAAAAGTTCACAGTGTTGATTTCTGGCAAAAGAAATTTGTTCATGGGAACCTATGGCTGAGGCCTTTCTTCACATCAGAAAATATTAGACTCAAATTCCATTTGCAGGTGTGAAAAACTGATTTAGACAGTTCGGTCTGCAAAACTCCTAATCTGCCACACCAACAGAACACCCACAATCAAACCTCCTAATACGTTAGTAGATTTTATCATGCATGAAAGTGCCCCACCTGCCACATTTTGGAGATTATGCAGAGAAAGACAAACTGATGTATTTCCAAATCACAGGTCCCAGTAACTTGAAATCCTCACATAAGTATTTTTTTACTCTAAGACATACACTGACTAATGTCTCTTCTTGATGATTTTGATTATGATATAAAATATGTTTAAGATGAAAGTAGATTGGCTGACCAGAAATCCACATGATGAAACCCTCTTATTCTTTAGACAGTTTGATCATGTGCAATCCCCTTTTTCCCACAGCCAGCAATCCTTCTTATCCAGGTTTGCAAGTGGACTGTTTTTTTTCCCCTTCTACTGAGAAATCTGCACAGTTGGCCTTGTGAGGTTTCATAATGCAGACAACAATATCCAGGTTTTATGTGATTGTTGCTGAAAACTTCTGATTTAACATTTGAGCTGAGGTGGAGTACACTCAAAGAAAATGTCAGGTCTTTTACCCATGACCTGGTTCCATTCCTTGCTGCCTTAGTTACAAGAGCCTTTTGCTGCACCTTCTGCTGTGGTTGATTTGGTTAGTTTTTCTTTATACAGTCAAATTTTCTCAGGTTTTATTATTTCATAATACTTTCAGGTTCGGATTCAAGATCATCCCCAGGGCCAGGGCCAGCTTCAAAACAACATTCAGATTCAAGGGGACGAGCACACCATGGGTCACCTGCCAAGTCCTCTCCTGCAAAGACAGTGAAAAAGAATTTCGGGCACATGAAAGTTAACCAGATCCTTGGGGAAATCACCAAGCAAAAGGTTGGTCATACTTTGAAGATAGTATAGAAGTGGGGTTCTGTACAGCTTAAACAGTATTAGCTGTGTGGCCCAGAAATTTGAGATTTTTTAGTTTCAGAAGTATAGAATTATGGAGCAGAGGAACATAATGAGTAGACATGAGGACAAAATGTAATTACATGAGGTTCTGTTGAATACAGTCAGCAAGCTCCTAGTCATTACTTGTAACTGAACAGTGACTTTTCTGTTGCAAATGCGACACTCTAGTGCTTGACAACTACAGTATTTCAAGTGGAAAATGCAGTCAAGCATATCTGACCCTACATATCTGCACTGAACTGCAGATAGGGTCTTGCATCAGATTTTCATGAAGTATTATTTGTCTTGTTTACCAGTATGTACATGTTTAGATTCCTAATATTAGCACTTCAGAGTCATTACTGTCAAAGATACAACCTTGGATATAAAGCTTCCATTTTATGCATCGAGTTTTATACCCGGGTAGTGATACTTCTGTATCCTTATGCAGATGCCTTTTTCAGTTTATTAGGCTTTTGTACCAGATGATACATGTCTCCCCTGCCAGCCACTACCAATCTTACACTGTTAAAACTGCAGTCTTTACACTATTCATGACTTGTAGCTTCAGCTTTCCAAAGCAGACATGCTTGTAGTTGTAGAACTTAATACATTGGTGATAAGTGTAAGGCTATTCATAATATATGCATTGCATCTTCATTCTTATACCAGACTGATGTAATTGTGATTACTGCCAATAAAAACCTGGACTTAAGTAAAGGTCCAATGGCTCAAGCTGTGCTCAAGTATGGAGGGGACTCAGTACAACAAGAGCTCAGGGATAAGTAAGTAAAGTTATGTTGTTAGGCAAGATCACTGCTCCTATTAGGAGAACAGGGTCCTTCCTCTGTAGAATATAATGCATTGCTGTAGAGCACACTGCACTTTTCATAGCCAGAATCTGTTGTATGCAAATTGCTTGCCAAGGTGCTAAACATTTATTATCTGTTATGAGTGGTGGTCTTTGGAAACTGTATCTCAAATTAGTCACTGCTTCACCATCAGATTTCAAACAGAGATGTAAGTCACATTATTGCATGTCATCACAGGGCAGTATTCAGTATTTTGTTTCAAGAGCCTTTCGAAGGGATGTAATCAGAAATAATCCTAGAAAAATAAAATGTCTCTGGTAATGATGTGCATCAGTGTGTCTTAAATGTGTGAAGTCTGTTGATGAAGTAACAACTCTGCATTTGGGGAGTAAACAGTTTCCTAAGATCACCACCCACAACAGAAAGAAATGCCCTGTTTAGCATTTGGGGGTCAATTTTGCATGCAAAATGTACTGAGTTAAAAATGGGCAATGTGCACCACAGTAATGCATTATGAACTACTTGCCCCCCTTTAAGGACTGCAATACTTTTACACTTTAGCTCCATTCAGTGAATTATTCTGTAAAAATTGTACATAATTTGTAGCTTATAGCAGGTGCCTTTTAAGTTATAAAGGAAAGACTGATGGTCTATACATTGTAGCAAAGCCAGATGCAAACATTGAGAATTGTTGAATGTGCACTGCAGTCAGAACAAAGACTCAGCAACAGCACTGTGCACATCAGTACTTCTGTAGGATAAATTCTGTGGTTCAGGGTCTATAATTAATGACAGTATTTACACAGTTACTGAAACTCTGTAGCATTTTCTCTTAGATCAGATCTGTTCATTATGACTAACAGCAGTATTAGGCCATGATGGAGGACACAGCTTTCGGTCTGTGAATGATGCATTACTAAGGAATTAATGTGTTCTTATGGTTAAGACTGGATTTAATTCTGCTTTGGTCTAGGAATACCAACTCAGTGTTCGTTCAGGTGGCACAAGCTTGAAAAGATTGTCTGCTGAGTTTGAGCTCTATTGTAGAGTGAATTGTGGTACTGTGGATAATTTTATATCAGTGTTGATGCAGAGGATAATATACTTCCAGCTATGACGAAGAGATGAAACCAGGAGAATTTGCCCAGACATCTGGAGGAAGCCTTGGCTGTCAGCACATCTTCCATATCTATCTTTCACACTACAGAGGAGATAACAGTGAATCTTTTGTAAGTATAACTGGCCCCTTTCTTTTTGTGTGTGTTTGGGTGGATGAAAGTCAGGGAGAGGTATCATTCATATAAGCAGTGAACTTTAATGAAAAAACTCATTGAATATTTTGGTTTTAAGATATGTAAGGCGGCCTGAAGAAACCGGTCACATGTCGCTGGGTCATATTTCGAGATACAGGGCAAAATAGGTCAAAATCTGAATTTGGGTCAAAGTTGAGTTATTGACACAGATATCATCCTAAACCATTTCTAAGCATTGTCTGAAAAGGATTTAGCAACTTGAGCATCATAAGCGTTTTAAAATATTTATTTTTCAGACCCTATGGCAGTGCGTTTTTCCGAAAAATCACCGAAAGTCAATAGCTCAGACATGGCACTTTGCGGAAGTTTTTTAGCATATAATTATTGTACTAAACCCTACTTTGCGGTATATGGATGTTTTCGTTATTTTCCGCTCTTTTCCGTCGTACCGAGTGCACATGAATACAAGACGTCACCTTCGGGTCAAAAGAAGTGCGCATGTTTGTAAACAAAGTACCTTTGACTCGTCTCTTGAGTCCACTGAATATCATCATTTTCTGCGCAACCTGACTGTTTTTTGTGACTTTAATTGTTGCAGTTTGTGGGTGAACCATTTTTTTCAAATAAAGACTGAATATTTCTGGTGTTTTACCAATCTTTTTCGAGACAACCCCTGCTTACTAACGTAAACCATAATATGTAGGTCAACTTCAACCAAGCCCAGGGACGACCGAGACCTTTGACTTTCACCTCACGAGACCCCACATGTGCCCCCAATATGCAACTGCTGGTTGTTAGATGGCAAGCCCTGTTACACTCGGTTCAGTGCCCAGGAACTACAAGATGTGTGGTCATACTTTTGACTATATATTTTGTCTATTGTGGAAGAAAATGATGCTATTAAAATGTGAAAACGCGTTTTTCTCAGTTTTAACTTTCGTGGGGTGACTGTCTTCAAACTGATTTAACTTCGTCATTAATTAAGGTATCTTAAAAGTTTAAACTGTTTTGTGTTCAGAAATGGCTGCTGCAACTGAAAATGGTGGTATCTCAAATTTGACAAATTTCACCATGTGCCTGGTTTTCTCAGGCC
>JAWQUT010000162.1:1050450-1065684 GCA_033807755.1 Ellobium chinense
GTATATGGATGTTTTCGTTATTTTCCGCTCTTTTCCGTCGTACCGAGTGCGCATGAATACAAGACGTCACCTTCGGGTCAAAAGAAGTGCGCATGTTTGTAAACAAAGTACCTTTGACTCGTCTCTTGAGTCCACTGAATATCATCATTTTCTGCGTAACCTGACTGTTTCTTGTGACTTTAATTGTTGCAGTTTGTGGGTGAACCATTTTTTTCAAATAAAGACTGAATATTCCTGGTGTTTTACTAATCTTTTTCGAGACAACCCCTGCTTACTAACGTAAACCATAATAAGTAGGTCAACTTCAACCAAGCCCAGGGACGACCGAGACCTTCGACTTTCACCTCATGAGACCCCACATGTGCCCCCAATATGCAACTGCTGGTTGTTAGATGGCAAGCCCTGTTACACTCGGTTCAGTGCCCAGGAACTACAAGATGTGTGGTCATACTTTTGACTATATATTTTGTCTATTGTGGAAGAAAATGATGCTATTAAAATGTGAAAACGCGTTTTTCTCAGTTTTAACTTTCGTGGGGTGACTGTCTTCAAACTGATTTAACTTCGTCATTAATTAAGATATCTTAAAAGTTTAAACTGTTTTATGTTCAGAAATGGCTGCTGCAACTGAAAATGGTGGTATCTCAAATTTGACAAATTTCACCATGTGCCTGGTTTTCTCAGGCCGCCTCACATATTTAAATCTGTTTAATGATAACTGTGTTTTTCAATGTGATGGGTAAAATAAAAAAAAAACAAGCAGGGTTTTGATTGCAAAAATTGTTATGTAATCGTCTTGTTCATGCTGTTTATTGCATCAATTTAGAACCACCATAGACAAAGAAAACACATACTAGACAAAAATTAAGTGAGATAATAGGATTACAAAATGGTGTATTGAAAAAAGAGAGCTTTTTGGCACTGACCCATATATATTTGTAAGGCAATTTTGATGATCTTAACAGTGGAAAATTGTTCTATAGTCATGATTTTCTCAGAATTTTCTGCATTGCATTGGAGTGACCTCCAGTCACTTCATATAACTATATATTAAGTTAGAGTAATATTAGGTCAAATGCTTTTTCATTAAATAAAAGTACACATAATAACCCTTATGATGCAATGATAGAATTAATTCTACTGTCTGCTTGCTTAGCTTGAGTGCAGCAGTAGAATGTTTACTCATCTAGTTGCCAAACTCTGAGTGTGGCAGAATTTTGCACCCCATTGTCACCTGACTGGCTGGCAGATAACATGTGCAACAGTCATTATCCGTAACAGTGGCCACGCAGCCAGTGGGAGGCTGGACCGAGAGGGCTTGTGCTGTGAGAATTAAGCTCTCACATCCTATCATTGTTTTTTTATGATAAAAAAGAGACCTGAATCTTATTTTGACTCACTGCAATATAAAATATAGTCATTTGAAGGGACTTGGGGTCATCCCCTTGCAGTGAAAAAACATTTGAGAAAATCATAATTGAGGTACAATATTTCACTATTATAGTCATCTAATCTACTATGCAACTACTCAGATTTATTTAGTTACTAACTGTTCACCAGTAGAATCAAAAGTCTTGTGTACACATGTGATTTTACTCTCAATTTCTGCAACAAACAAAAATTGGATATTGGATAGCCCAAAACATTTTCAGAGCCTGATACTTCGGTTCCTGGTATAATGACATAACCTTCATTTTGACTGGCTGCAGGACATTTATATTCTGAAGAATCAGCTATTTGTCAGTGAAACTGAAGCTTTCTTTTCTCATCATAGATGAAGAAGGCAGTCTTTAAACTCTTGGAAGGAGCTGACCAGCAGGGGGCTACATCAATAGCAATACCAGCCCTTGGCACAGGAAAACTTGGCTATCCAGCAGGTAAAGTAATGTAAAAAAGAAGGAACAAATAGCAAATCTTTCCTTCCTGATCATTTAGAGTGTCTTTCAAAATAAGAAGGAGTCTTAAAGAAACCGCTGCAATACCTATCTTTATTGTGTTGAGAAATGCAGTGTTTCTATATGGTTCTGTTGTGGCACAAACCAATGTTTAACATCTGGGATATAGTGTTTTGAATATGGCCTAGACCAGTGGTGGCGAAAGACAAAAAAGGGACCCTGATGATGGAATAGCAATTGAATCTTATAGCTCTAAGCTAAAAGATGTACTTCACTATAAAAATGCTGATGAAGGACAAAGTATGGGGATATTAGGTGCATGCTTTTGTGAGTGATAGCTAGTTGCAAGTTCTTTGCATCATTTAACTTATTTTGGCGCACTTAAAAGATATGCGCTTTTAAAACACTACTCCTCACTTTGATTAGATGAATGCATCAGTGACAATACATAACATGTTGGAGTACCATTTCTCAGATGAGTTTGTGCAAGCAGCTTTCTGCTTTGTGGACAAGTGTGGTGGAAATTTTGTCATTTTAGTGACATCTCTAATATTTGAACTTGATTTTTATTTTGTTTTCTTTTGAAGATGTTGCAGCAAGTGCCATCACCAATGCCATTAGTCAGTTTGCGGGGAAAAATCCACAGTCATCTCTAAAGCATGTGGAGCTTGTTGTATTCCCGAAGGATAAAGATGTAGCACAGGTTTGGAAAGACAGAGAGTGAATAGGTGTTTGTGTGTGTAACTATCAACATATTGCTCAGAGGAAAAGTTGGACTCACATTTATATCATGAGATTTTCTCCAGACACAAAATTTTAAGTCATATCCACATATTGTTTAGAATACTGGTGAATTATTTTTTCGTATCCTCAGCATCCACTCCTTATGATATTATTTAGACTGTTTATTTAATGAGATGTTTGCAGCACATCTCTGTGATCCTTTGCCTAGGATAATACCTCATCATAATTAATGAACTGTTTTGCACTTTTGCATGCAGTCTTCCATGTCAAATCAAAAGAGAGCTGCAACATAGTTGCACATCAAGGCATGTTCATTTGAAATAGATGCCAAAAGAAAAAAAATTGATCAGTTCTCCTTGAACATATCTCTCTTTGGATTTGACATGGAAGATTATACACTGAGGTGCAAAATGGTTTTTTAATTATAATGACATGTTACCCTAGGTGATGTACAGAGTGATGCACATTGTGAATCACTGCTTAGACTTTGTCAGTATTTACTAGACATTTGATATCTCACTTGGTCTTGCTTGTTGTGGTAATGACTGTGACAGTCATCTTGTTTTCAGTCCTAGAAGTGAAATACAGCATAGAGGTGTCATAAACTTGCCTCCAGTATCTAACCTTGTCCCAAGTAAGTTGATTATGGGCATCTCACCAATCTTTTACAGGCATTCCATGCAGTACTGACCGGTAGAGCTGTAGATGATGATGATGAGGATGACAGCCACAGTGGAGGCGGTGAGTAAGACTTCATTTCCATTAAAATTCTCCCTCCCCATAAATAGGCTGAGCAAAAACAAATAGTTACTTAACCCAATGTTTAGTCACATCATAAATTCAAACCTTGTGTTCTTGAAATTTGGCTTGCATTAGAAGATGGATTTTGCCTGCTAATGCTGCAAATTACAAAAACCTAGTTGCTATGGTTATGTCATAGCTGAAAACTTAAGAGCACATGTCTAACAGTAGCATGTAATATATATATCAAACCCATTGGCTCTGGAATATCATATTTTGACATGTGTTTTTGCATCAAAATTACAACACCTTGATCAACAAAACTTGCAACAATCATATGAGTATTTGTGTCTTTTTGTTCTTGAAATTTATTTTAGTTTCTTTTTATTTCTTAAAGTTATTGGACATTTGTTTTGGCCCAGCTGTTATAAATTTTCCATTCTAGATCCCTTGTAGAAATTTAGCTATTATTATTACTCTGATACTAGAGCCTTTGAGCCTTGAAATTATTGACAGTTGTAGTGTGGGTCCTGTGTCATAAGCCTTACACACTGAAAGTCAGATTTGTCTGCTCTTACTAGATATGGTGATTTACACAGAGCTTCATCTGGAATGTAAAGGGTGAAGAGAAGAGTGCAGTATCAAAAAGACATGAGTTTAAATACAATTTTCTGATTTTGTGGAAATGTTTAACATTGGAATGTTAGTTTTGTATTAATGATGTGCAGTTCATACCTCTCTCCAGGTGAACTGAACATGTACTTATGCATCAGAATCTTAGTTATTAAATATTATATTTGAAATTAACATGTTAATGTATTACTTAAATCTGTGCAACATTATTCTCTATATTCTCTCTGGAATAGAGTCTCATTTAACACAGATCAGAGGTTGTCATGAACTTGCTTTTATTCAGCATTCAGATCAAAAGCAATCATCTCTTCATGCTGACCTTAGTAGATTTTTTTTCTTTTTCTTTTATTGCAATTACACGTGATGTGGAAACAATCATTTACTCAGTCAGGGTAAGGATGCTGATAAAACTTCACATTTTAACACTTTCCACCTGTGCCAAAACAAGGATTAAGGCGTTAAGCGAATAGTTAATTATCGTTAGAGCAGTAACTTCTTTTTGGTCAGAAACAGTTTGATGCTGAAAATAAGTTGAAGTGAAATCTGCACACTCTCTGCATTTAGTAAGCTAGTATGCTTCATTATCGTCTGTAGCAAGATATAATATTCCATACTATTTCAATACAGGAGCAAGTTATTTTGGTTCAGCCAAGGGATTTGTCAAGGGATTGTTCAGAGGTGAGTTTGTGCATCTCAGAAATACAGTCCATGATTATATCTCCTGTCTTACTCATGTTCTGGGTGTAGTCACTAAACTTTCTCTTCTTTTTCTGGGTAAATGATAGAGAATATATCTCCGTATGGGCTTTGAAGATGCAAAACATTTATGAGTCAAGAGTCCTTTAACTGCTGTATAATTTCAGTCATTTTTCATTATTATGTTTTTCACAGTTTACCTCTATGCTATGTCACGTTATTTTAACACTGAATTCAGTGTCCCAGACTTCTCCCCTCTAGTGCTGCCCTTAACCCTAACCCTAAACCAAGCATTTGGTGAGAGAGTCCTGGGATATTGGCAGTATGGCTTCAGGTGTAAGGAAAGAGTTAAAAGGAAATCTTCTGTGCTCTGACAAAAAGAAGCAAAAGAAGTGACAGGGCTGTAGACAGAGCACCAGAGACCTTCCTTTTCAGTAATAACTTCTACATTGGAGATGTAAAGCAAAAATAATAGAAGCTATACTCACCCAAAAGAAAAAAAAAAATTGGTATAAAAAAGTGTGTTAAGGCTTACTTGATCAGCTTATCATATTGTATGTGCCATTCCTATCTGGATAAGTATTTAGGTGTGTCTTCTGAAAATTGTGATTTCAGACTTTATACTTTTTCATTACCTGTTGTAGTAATTTCACAGTTTCAGTAATCATGAATGTTATTGTGCATGTCGATGCAGGAGGAGGATATAAAACAGATTTTACCTATGGCTCTGTGAAGTTTGTGGTGAAGAAAGGGGATATCACTGATGAAAAGTGCGATGCTATTGTCAGCGGTGTCAAAGAGTCAATGGACTTGTCCAAGTCTGGTGAGTGCTACAGGGGCAGAAATGACTTGTCTTTGTGATGACCTAATTATATTGGTTGTTTTGAGCTGTCAAGTTTATGGCTGTTTACAGTCAGTCCCGTAGTATGTTTTGTAAACATTGGCTGTTCACAGTAAATGCTGATTGTTCTTAGCTATTATAAAAAAGCCTTGCTTATCCCAGTCAAAATAATACAAAGCCTCAAATAATAGGAGCATAGTTCAACTTAAACTGGAGGAGGAAGGTACTGAAACAGCATGAAGATTAAAGAATGTATCTGGCTAACAAAGACATAGAGTCAGTGTTGCCTAATCACAGTCTGCACCATTACTAATTCTATTTAATTGCCACTCATTTTAGTGTTATAGAAAACAGTCAAGCCTGATCTGGCAACCACTTGTATGATGTGACTATTTGCCATGATAACCAGATTTTGGTTCATATTTCCTTTTTACATGTATTTCACCTCTTTTGACAACAACCACCTAACATGATGGCAACTACCTTTTCTCATATCCCTTATATGATAAAAAATGAGGAAGAACATTTCAAAAGGCCACTGCTAACTTTCTACTTGTAAACCTGTACAAGCTTTTCAAGAGATTTTCCCAGCAGATGGTGGAGTTTTAAAGGAATTCTTTGTTGTTTAAACATATCATTTATCTTTTTAATATGCCCTTCAGTAGTCCCAAATGCAGGTATTATCTTTAGAACCAAACAGAAAAACGTTTTTGACCTGAAATATTCAGTCTGCATAATGAGACCACTGCAATTGCATTTATACTGTTATACAGTCATCATGCCCAGTTTCTAGTCAGTGGATTTCCTATATAAAATAACTGGGAAACTGCACCTCTTTCAGTGGCATATTTTGTAAACTTCCAGAGAGATTGCAGTTGAACAGAGAAGACTGAGACAGAAAGAAAAAGTTGTAGAGGAAGTTGAATTCAACTAGCAAATTGGTGAAACATATTTACAACTGCACTGGTTATGTCCCAGTTAGGTATTATCTTCATTTATATTCTCTATTAGGTGCTGTTTGCAAGGCTGTGTTGAAAAAATGTGGGTCAGCACTCCAAGATGAATGCGATGACCTAGGTATGTATAACAGGAATGTTATCAACACTGTCAGGTGTTGATACAGTATGTATGCCATAGTTCTCTGAGAAATCCATGAAGATGATGATTATTTTGACATTAGAGTGAAATTAAGAAAACATCATACCAGTTTTAAATTTCTCACTTGTCACTGAAGTGTGATGTAAACACTAAATGCAGACATCCACAGCCAGTAACACAGAAATCAGTTGGAATTTCTCTTGTAACTGTAACTTCATATTAGGTCCAGCACGCAGTAAACTCTGAGGTAGCTGATAATTATACTAAAAATGGCAATCACATATTTACTTATTTGTTTATTTATCTGTTTATGTATTTATTCATTTATTACTCAGATTTTTTATTTTGATTAATTTGCCTCCACTTTGTGGATTGAAGGGCACTGTTTAGGTATTTATTACATCTGTGAACTGTTTTGAAAATTTTTGAACGCAGATTAGTTTTGTATTTATTTATTTATTTTCTTGCTTTATGATCTACATCTTTAGACATATCTTTATAATCCTCAATTTTAATAAATGTGAAGATTAAAACTTTAGCCGTTTTATGGCCCTTGGCAAGAAATGTAAGAACAGTCTGATATAAAACCGGTTGTCAGTCAGGCCTAGATGTCATATTCATTCTTGTGTTTAAAAGAGCTATAAATGTAAAATGTTTGCAGTAAGCATCTTACTCATGCACAGGTATGGAGCCTTTTCCAACATTGTTGGAGTTCCACCATTAGTCAGGCAAAATATGACTGATAGAGCGTCTAATGACATTTTGCTCTGTGAAAAAGTTTCCTACATTGTTTTAATAGCCTAGTTCCATCCCTGAGTGTGACTTGTCTTGCCAGGGGAAGCGACAGATAATATGGGGAGAGGGAGATGAAGTTACTACCGAGTGAAGGGAAAGAAGTGAACAAAATTTCATGCAACAGCCATAGCTAGTCATACATGATGTGGGAGAGATTGATAATAGCATTTATGTCATGAGCAATAATGTCATGATTAATGAATTAGTTCTAGGAGGTGAGCATGTTGGCTGCAAAATTGGCAGATGACTGAAAATTGAATGTGAATATGCTTCCTTATGATGTATTTTGTGTCATATAATATTGTTTTGTGAAATGATGAGAGTTCGCCTATGTTATGAGAAACGTTTTCATTGGAGCTTTAATCAGGCCATGACTAATCCCACCTTGGTCTTGGATGTATTTGCAGTCCCAGAAATGGGTAGAACAGGCATAGTGATGACATCAGCCCCCAATTTGACATGCAGCCACATCTTCCATGTTAGCATGGACAAGTTTGCACGTCACTGGGACCGGTGCGTTCTTGAAGTGTTGACAGAGGCAGAGAAGAAGGGACTTAAATCCATAGCCTTGCCAGCTCTGGGCAGTGGTGAGTGTATTGGTAATGGACATGTGGACATGTCTGTCCATAGATGGGCATAACTAGGACTAATACACTAGCAGGAGAATCTTACCTTAATGACCTGAAATTCACTGAATGTGATGGATTTGAAAATTTTTAGAGCTCAGGGATTCAGGAGAAGAAACAAAAATGTTTTGTTTTGTTTACAATTGGATTTTGTCATTGTTTTGTTAGACTTTAGTTATTGTAGTAAATTTGTCTTCAATATACAGTGGAAAGTGGTATCTTTAGATGGCTGGAGGAGTATGAAGGGGCACGGATTAATTAGGTTTTTTTTTTTAAATACTGAATTAATTAGTTATCTGAATACCATTATGCTGGAATCAGAGACATTAATTATGTCATATCATAGACCCAGGCGCACACGCTGTTTCAAAGTTTGAAAGTATTGGGACCTAAGTAAATATCACATATGATGTAAATCACAGACTCTCACTGACCAGAAACTCTGTTGAAGAAGAAAAATAAGGAACATAAAAATTTGGTACATCTATATTGTCTTTAAGTGATTACAGAAAGTTTGGCATTTTTTTTGCATTTATATCATCTGATATATCGTCGTTCCGATGATAAAAGGTGATAACCTCGACCAAAATCAAATTTGACTATATTTCATATACCGATAGTCCTATACTTGATCCATATGCTGTATAAATTTCAGAGCAAAATTCGAAAAATAAAGTGCATTTTTGTACAAAAAACATAAAGTCCTAAGCCAGTACCTCGGAAAACTTCCGATGATAAAAGGTGATAAGCTGGAGCACCTGAAATTTTCCGATGATAGAAGGTGCTAACCCAGCCGTGACGTGTTGAAACCGCTACAGCGGAGGGTTCAGGATGGTCCCCATGGTCATTTATCTGTCTGGACACCTATTCCGGGAATGTCATGATTATGCAAGCATTTTGATGATAGTATTTGCATAGATGCCCGCATTGAGTTGTTCAAGATGATGCCTAGACTGTCCACTTAAGACCCATAGGTGTCACTGTTGCTACTGCGCACTACAGATCTGCCATGTAGATTATTGTGGCGATGTCTGAGAATGCTATCCAATCTCTCAGTATATAAGAGAAGTCAGTATGAATTCTGGTGCACAGTGACAATCATATCGCGTAGCGTAGATTGTCGTTAGCATCCTCCCTACAAGTGCTTGTTCATTCATTTCGCATTTATCTTTATAACATCCATCATGGATGCGTTAAGCAGAGGTAGGCGCATGGTAGCCCTTGCCATTGCAAAAAAGACATCAGATCAGATAAAAGCGAAACTTTTGAAACAAGATCCAACAGATAACGTTCTGACCTAGGTATGGACTCCAGTGACCCTCCTGCTCGTCATATTGCCCTACCCGCCCCCTCTGATTCACAGTTGGACATCATTGAAGCTCCTAAGTCTACAGGGAAGATAGAATGGACTGGAACAAAACGTAAGCGTCTGCGAGAGAACGGGTTGCCGTACGTGTGCAATGGAAGTGAAAGACCTGCAAGGGAGATGAAACCCGGTTGTTCATGCAAATCTTTGGGAACCCAGTATCACCAGCTGAGTGAAGACGACAGGCAAGCCTGTTTTCAACAAGTCTGGAGTATGTCCTGGGATGCGAAAAGGGCATTATATTGTTTTGGGACTGGTTGATAAAATTCCAAAGAAGAACACATATACGACAAACAAAGCTTCAAAACGTGAGTTCACATTTGTGTACTATCTCAGGAAAGATGGTCAACGAAAAAAGGTGTGTCAAAAAATGTTCCTACATACCACAGCACTTGGCGTAATATTTGTCCACAACGTCTTCTGTGAGAGAAGTGAGCATTCCCACCAACAAGATATAAGCACTTCACTCTTTCAACGTCCTTATCACTCATACTATGACAGAGCCATCGAAGACAAGCGTTTCCTGAAAGAGGATTTTTTTGACAAACTCCCCAAACTGCCTTCTCACTACTGCAGAAAATCGTCTTCATGACTCTACATTGAACCTTGCTTCAAAAGTTTGTCAGATGTGCACCGTCTCTACAGTCAAACATGTACTGAGAGAGGCAGAAAGTCTCTTGGCTATGATGTGTTTTCCAGCATGTTTGCAGAGCACAATCTGTCCTTTTACAAGGCCAAAAAGGATCAATGTGATCTATGTGTCGCACACGATGCAGGTAATGTCCCTCAGGATGAATGGGAAAGGCACCAGCACAGAAAAGAAACAGCACGCCGCGAGAAAATCAACGACAAGGAACGTGCGCTCAGCAAAGGAGGTGACAAGATTTTTTGTGGCAACCATGGACCTGCACGGTGTACTGCTTGCATCGGCTCTGAAGGCTTCTGCCTTATATTATAAAACGAAACTGGCTGTCCATAATTTCACCTTGTATGACCTTGCGACACAACAGATTGACTGCTACCTCTGGCATGAGGGTGAAGGAGGACTGACGGCAAATGAATTTGCATCATGCGGCATTCATTATGTCACAGCAAGGGCCAGCGACATTAAGCACTTTATACTTTTTAGTGATGGCTGCACCTATCAGAGTAGGAACGCTGTTCTTGGAAGCGCACTCAGCGCTCAAGCAAGAGAGCTTGGCATCACCATAGAGCAAAAATTTCTGACAAAGGGGCACACACAGATGGAGGTGGACAGTGTCCATAGTGTCATAGAAAGAGCTCTCAAGAACACCCCCATTTATGTTCCATCGGACTACGCCCTGGTCATACGTTCTGCTCGTCAACAACCTATGCCTTATGTTGTTCATCAAATCAATCACACCTTTTTCAAGGACTTTGCAAAGGTTGGTGAGTACAAATCCATTCGTCCTGGTAGAGCAAAAGGTGATGCAACTATCACTGAGATTCAAGCTTTGAGATACACCCCTGATGCAGTCATTTCCCACAAGCTTAACTTTCAGGACGAATGGATGGAAATCCAGCGACCCAGAGGACAGCCTAATTTCTTGGCACCACCTCCACTCTGAAAATCCAAGCTGAAAATCCAACAGAGCAAGTTTAAACATCTTCAGGAGTTAAAAGCCGTCATGCCGGATGATTATCACTCATTCTATGACACACTTTGCCATGACTAAAGGGAAATACCCATCCAAAAAGAGAAGGGGGAGGGGGGGTGGGAGACAGAAATAAAGAGAGACTGGTAAGTAGCAAGTAGACCGGTTGAATAAATGAATGAAGAAACAAACAAACAAACAAAAAAATTAACGAAAAAATGAAAGATTGAGAGAGAGAATCGAAGACATAATGAATGAATGAATGCACAGTCAATTTACTTATTATTTCATTATGCTTTAACAAAATGAATGAATGAATGAATGAATGAATGAATGAATGAATGAATGAATATTTTTGCATGGGCACAATGGATAGTGAGAGAGAGAGAGAGAGAGAGTGAAAGAGAGAGAGAGAAAGAAAGAGAAAGAGAGAGAGATGAGAGACTGGTTGGAAGCAAGTGGACAAATTGAGTAAACGAACAAACGAATAAATTAAAGACTGAGAGAGAGATAGAGAGAGAGAAGCAAAGAAAAAAAATGAATGAATGCTTAGCTCAGTATACTTATATTTGGTTATGTTTTATCAAACAATGAATGAATCAATATTTCCGCATGGAGCCTCTCCCCCTTATTTTGTATTCTGTATTTTGAAAGCGGTGGACAATGAGAGAAGGAGAGGACTGACAAATGTTGTTGTGAGTTTGTGTTTGCGTGTGTAGTGTGCGTGCGTGCGTGTGTGTGTATGTGTGTGTGTATGCATGTTTGCGGGTGCCCAATGTTCAAATGTAGTAATATTGTGTTTACCTTTATTCCCTGTCAAGTGTCGAAACAATAAATTGGAATCTCTTCAAACATGTAAAAACTGATGATTGCTTTGGTTTATGTGTGTTTTGTATTGTTGTAAGCGTTCTATGAATGAGAATAATGCTAAATCATTTTGAACAGTAACCATTTACCTTTATTATATTGAGATCAAAGCCACAGACTCAGGTTGGCACCTTTTATCATCGGAAATCTACAGTGACAAATTATAGCGCTAAGCCGGTCCTTCGGGGTTAGCTCCTTTTATCATCGGAAAATCAGCATGACAAAAAGTGCTAAGCCAGCCCAGCAGGGTTAGCTCCTTTTATCATCGGAAAATCGGCGTGACAAAAAGTGCTAAGCCAGAAATATCATATTAAAACCATGTTTAAAGTGAAAAAAGAAGCACTCAATAATGCAAACTATTTGTCTAAGTATATATAAGAAAAACTGCTTTAATACCTTGCGCGTGGCTAAAGTTAGACAGTTTTTTCACTCTCCTGAAAAATTTACTCGATACGGGTTAGGACTTTTTATCATCGGAACGACGATATGTGTTTTATTGAGGATCAGATTTCTACCATGTGTCCAGAAAAGTCCTTGTTTCAGAAAGGAACCTGATAACTTGCTCACATGCTGGAAATAAATGTTTAGGGTTAAATTTTGTTCTAGTTCCCACCATGAGAAAAATAAAACGGAAGCACACAGTAATTAAAAGAGAGGATGAGATGCTTACCAAGGGAGGTGGAGATGAGGGGATTTAAACAATATATATATGAGATAGGACTGAAGTACCGTGAGATTATCATCTGTTTGCTAAATGGTCGAAAGTACTTTTTTTTCTGAGATATTTTGATGGCAAAGCGTATAAAAGTCAATTTGAGTCTTTGCAAATATAATTCTGGCTGAAAAATATTGGCAAATTTCTATATTTTTTTTTTAAACATGTCAACATCTAATCTCATAAAGTACGTGGTATCCTTATTCAAAACTGACCCAAATCTGACCCATTTCATAGCACAGTGACATTGTACCTCAAATCCTTCATTTGAGATTCTCAGTGAATATAGTGAGAATTTATTGCTTTTGTTTATTTCTGTGATTTCCAGGAGCAAGAGGGGTTGACCATGAGCGCATCAAGAATATGATATTCAAAGGTGTGAAGGAATTTGGTACCAATGGCCAGCACACTTTAACAGATGTCAGACTTGTGGTCTATTCTCAGGAGATGATGGATGAGATGTTAGGTGAACATCCTCATGCCAAGCAGAGAGGTAAGGAGATGCCAGGTGAAAACTATCATACTGGCTTTCGTAGAGGATGTATTCTTGCAGACACTTATTGTAGAAGTGATATTTTTTGTGAGGATCAAATTTACGTGGATTTTGCAAGCCGAGTTCAACTCACCAAAACTCCTTCGTGTGAAAAAAAGTTCCAGTTAATATTTTTTTTTCAAAGGACTATCCGTTAAATAAAGGAACCGCAATGCTAGTTACTTCCCTTCAGTAATTTAACATAATTGATTGTGGTTTGCTTTTCTGTCAGTACAAAGAAGGGTAAACAGTTTGGTGATTTTAGTGCCAAAATATGCCACACTTGTGTTTTTTAATTGGCAGCCCTGTAATTTCACTCTGGAATATTCTACACTTCTGCCCACATGAGATAACCATCATGCGAGGCTTGCAAATAGTAGACCCTCATGAAAACCCATTTCAAACTTGTGAAAATTACATCCTCATGGAAAAAAAAAAAAGCAATTTGACAGTATATTAAGATGCCTAGGTTGTTTTTATAATACTGACTTTATCTCTTTCATCACTGTGCTTCTAAAAGGGCCTTAGTCATTTTCCACACTTGTAAGAAAATTCTGAGTGAACATGTTTCATGCAAAGCTAAAAAAGTCAGTGTGTATGCAAGTCTGACTTAAGCCATTTTTAAAGCATATGGACAGTCTTTGCATATAATGGCCGGGCTGACTGTATGTTGTATATTAAATCGGCCAGTCCTATGCAAAGACTGATGATATTGAAATCAAGGTACTCTAGCATGCTGTGCATAGGGTCAGGATTGTTTTGCTCTGTGTTAAATTTCTCATATTGCATGTTTTCTTGTTTTATCTTGCATCTTTTACTAGAAAGAGTTAAGAAGAAGTGTTCAGGGAACTTGTGCTGAAAACTCTAAGGAAGATTAGCTGTACACATGTAATTTGAGCTAATTGTCTGACGTTTATGCAGTTTATGAATCATAGAGCCATAATGCCATACCCAAAAAGCTGTGAAGAGGAGTGCTGTGTAAGAGATAAATGGCCTAAGTCAGGATTGGGCCATTTTATGATAAGGGTACCATGTTGTTTCTGAGGTCAAGGCCCATGTTGATATGTTAAAGAAATTAAAATACATCAATATTCTTTCGCCTGAATTGCAGTTGCCAAGATACACACTGACTCATTTTATGTCTTCTCTGCATTCTCTCGGAAGTTTGAAAAAAAGACATATTCAAAGCGCAGTAATGATATGAGAAGATTATCGGAGCAGTTCTATCTTTTTATGTTATTTGAGGACATACTCACTGATATAAAATGTAGAGACCATAGCTGAGTTGCTCAATGCCATGGTGGGATATGTAGTTGTTCAGTTTTATCACTATTATTGACAGCCATGATATTTACATTCTTATGCACATTCTATGAAGACTATTCCTTATCCTGGAAGTCATTTTCAGGTTGTTTGTGTATTTGATGCTAAATGTCCAGAAACATTTTTATACTGGATTATGTTTACCAGAATTGATGACCATATTTGATAGGTGACACTGGAGGTGACACAGGACTAAGTAGCTTGTGTTCAGTCTTAAAATGCAGGCAAACTTGAACCGTTGGTCATTGTAGCTGAGGTAAATACAGTCAATCCTGCAAAATTGCAACATCTCAGAGCATGGAAAATGTCATGATTGAAAGAAGTTGATATCATCCAGTGACTTTTTTTTTCAGAAATATGGCATTTTGTCATGTGAAAGATGTTGCAACTGAACAGAAATTGCGGCTATCAAAACAGGGATTAAGTGGAATCAGCTGTGTTGAGAATCATCATAAGATTAGTTGAACTGTTCACACATGAATATCACTGTTGAAGGGTGAATGGTATTTGACAATATTTATGAATACAGCATGTCAGTTGATGTTTTTGGGAAGCAAATGTTTGTTGCACATGAATTGAAATATGGTATGTGATGTTATGTCTCCTCAATTTTTATTGCAGAACCCAGTCCTAAACCTTTGCAGATAAAGATTTCTGATCATGTGGATTTGAAGATTTATTGCAATAGTTATCCCAGGATCCATGCTGCTGTTAAGGAGCTGGACAAACTGATCAGTCAAGCATTC
>JAWQUT010000162.1:1066813-1085532 GCA_033807755.1 Ellobium chinense
TATGTATAACCCTATATGTGATGGTATTGTAAAGCCATTTTTCTTTAGGTTATATTAAAATCATGTTTTAACATTAATTGCGCTGACTGACCACGCGTTTTACAGATCGCTGGCTGTGTGACCTAGTTTTACTATGTTTTAGCCAGCAGGCGCACACTGCCTGGCCGTCAGCTGACTGACGTAAACAATGCCTTTGTACTGGACTGTCATGCAAAACTCCATGTTTTCTTTAAAAAAAACGGCTGCATGCTACTAAAAGCACTATAATTTTTGTATAGGAAATTTGACAAGGCATATGGGAGGGTATTTTTTATTACTATATGCGGTTGGTTTTTTTTTTGTGTGTTAACAAATGCTTAAATACATCCTGTAGACTGAAAAGAGCGCGCGCGCACACACACACGCACACATGCACGCACGCGCGCACACACACACACACACACACACACACACACACACACACACAGAGAGAGAAAGAGAGAGAGGAAGAGAGGAAAAATAAATAAGGTTGATGTAATCTAGAAAAATCAACGTGGAGGAGAATTAGGGGAGGACAGGCAACTTTAGTCACGTGATCACATGCAGATAAACACTGAGTTGTCACACTAATCTTTTCACTTTGGTGTTGATATAGACAAGAGGGAGCTGTGCATAGTGCTGTGTTAGCCATCTATTCGGACAATGTGATGAACCGTGAATTGTAAACAAAGGCAATAACGCTCCCTCTTAGTCCTATAGGCTGACACAAAAACGGCCGGTTTCTCAACCCATCATCGATCTTTCTTTGTTTCACACATAATAATCATAACATACTACTTCCAATCGGGGGAAACAGTTTTACAGCAAAGGAACTTATGTAATACACTAGCATAACAGTCAAGATGGTGCTTCCATACACATTTCAGTTCTTGTTCATAAGGATGTGTGTTTGGCTTTCAATAAAAATGATAATGACTGTAAACAAGCATACTTGTTTGAAAGTGCACTCGTTTCCACAATTTCTACAGTACATTAGGCTTTATAGTCCATGCTAGCAACTTCATATGAGAAAAATTATTCGTAAATAGTCTTCCAGCCATCCTAGTTTAGAATGTCTTTTCACTGAGTTCAAATGTTTACAAGGAGTCCCCATTCCAGCAAAGGTATAATTTGGGACTGAAAATTGTGGAAAGCAATGCTTTACGACCACCGATGATGTCTGTCGTGAGATCGTTATGTCCGTAACACGTGTTAATTTTCAAGACTCAAATTGCCTAGTCAATGGAACCCATTTGTTGAAATGGAAGTAAATATGGCACATGTTGAAATGATGGCATCCCACAAGGGTATGACTCCACCTGGTCGCCCAAGACGTAAGTATTTCTCTGTCGTGAATGATTTATGAAACGTTCTGTCCGTAAGAAATTGTGTGAGACATTTTATCTGGCACACATTTTGTGTAATTTGCATGTTTCAATAGACGCAAACTGGCCTTTTGTGTATTTTTTTGTGGCATAAGCAGTTATGCACTTCTCTTTGTTGTGCTCCATGTGACTGAGAGGCCGACTGGTGTTCAACTGGGGAAGAAAATAATGGCAGTTCACGACACAGTCTTTGTCGTTAATGTTAGTCCACTTTTGTGCCCTTGTTGGGAACGTTATGTCAGCCTTGGTGCGTTTGTTGTGAATGTTATGTCCATCTGGATCAAAGTGAGCTTGTGATAATTATTAAGGTAACATGACTCCAAAGCAAAAGTCTGTGTAAATCTTTTAATTTTAAATTCAGGAGGATGGTCTTATGGATTCCGTTGTAGACATAAGACAACATAAATCTAGTCACATCTTGAAACTGAACCCTTTTTGCCATTCATCTTTCAAACCCCTGCCCAGTTAGTGTGGCCCAGCATTTTTGGCTAAATTTCATCCTTGTTCCATGATCCTGTTAATTTATTAATAACAAATATTTTTTTCAGTGGTGTTTTTAATGTTATTTTACCCCCATTTGGCCATGCAGGACTTCGTGTTGTGATGAAAGACCCTGCTTCAAGTGCAAGAGGTAAAAACAGAGAGTACCAGGCTCACTTCAGGAATAGAAATTCCACTGATGAGCAGTTCAGGGAGTGAGAGCGTGAAAGGAAAAATGCTGCTTGAGCAAAATGGGATGATGAGAGGAAAGAAAGACGCAGAGAACAGTGCAGGGTGAATCAGAAGAAGAATTGCATAACAAGTTACTGGCCATGACCAGTTTTAGAATTTGTGTTTAAAAGAAATCAAGAATACATGAATTTGAGGCATAACTTATAAGTTATAAAGACACATTGCTAAACATTATCATACAGTAATTACCCCACATTGTCCATCATTTTGTTGTGAAAGTTGGTTGAGTGTATGGTTGAGGATAATAAATGATAGCAGCTAGTTGGCTGTATCCACTGATGTTCTAATAAACTTCCTGTATGTAGTTGAACTAATTTCTTGCTTTCATTGCGGGGGTTATGTCGGGAGAGTAATATCCATAAGACTATTTTTTAAAGCTCATTTTAATGCATATTTGCACTGATAGACCAAAAATTTTGCTGCAGTAGCTACTGTGTGAATGGTCTTGCTGTAATTATGTACAATTAAAGCTGATCTCACAAGTGTTTGGGTTAGTAAGAAAATTATTATGCTATTCTGTCTTGTGGATATAACTCTCACGACATAAATGTCTCACATATATGAATGTTTTCATGTTGAACAATATTCTGTGTGTTTACATTATGTTTATGGCCTGAATGCTCGTGGAATGTGCCTGGAATTAAAGAGAATTCTCGTTATTTTGATTTGAAGTTAGACACTTATGTCATGAGAGTTATATCCATAAGATTGTGACACCTCACTGATATAGGTCCATTATCTCATCAGTGCCTATTTCATTTTCATTTACCGTATTATTTTCTGAAAATGCATAATATACTTTAATGAAACTCTGTGATTTTGCTGTTATTTTCTCATTTTGAATTTATGTGTGTCTTGTCCCCGTTTCACTGCTGAGTTTTTAGGATATGTTCATATACTATCACCACATCATGAGGGTTAATTTAAATTTTCTAATTCCTAGCCACTTTCGTTGATGAAGAGGCTTTATTGTAATCTGGCAGCTTTCATAGACCTTTCATCTTCTGACCCATCCTTTTCATATCATCCCCATTTCACTGTTTAGCTATGTATATATAAAAGTTTTGCTCCATTATTAGGTGAGGAAACTAGAAGAGATCGGACTGCAGCATTGTGTGCGTGTAACTGTGAATGTTGAGGAGGGCATGGTTGTCATGAAAGGCTTCAATCCAGCAGGATTTCTTCATGTGCACAAAATGCTGAAGAAACTGATCTTGACTGCTGTCGAGGAACATCATCAGAGTCTTCACCGCGCAGTCGCTGCAGCTGTTAAATGGCAGTTTGAGCAAGGTGACAAATGGAGGGACTTTGAGCCCATGTAGGTACAACAGATATTTGTATTAAGAAAATTAACAGCAGTAGCAGGACGAAATCAAACCTATGACAGATGTAGCCAAACTGCATAAAGGTGCAAAATCAATTTTTGATAACAGACTTCCAGACTTTCATGGTATTTCATTTCAGTCCTGTGTTTCTTATCTATATTTTTTGTCCTTTGCCATAAGACATCTGTTTAAGCAAGACTTCATTACTGTCAGTCAAGATCTAACTTGAATAGATACTGTAAGTAATCCACTTGTCTGACATTATACAAGTGCTGACACTCTAGACAGACTCCTTTTTTTTGTTTGTGTTGTCACTTTGATTTAAAATGTCTTGAGGCTTCCGATATGAATGTAGACGGGATGTGAAGTGAAGTATTTACTCAGGTAACGCTATTGTCTCCACCCTCAGGAGACATGTCAGTTGATCATACAATGTTATTGCCTCACTGGCCTAGGTGCCAGTTAGCGCTTCGATACCAACCAAGCTGGATCAGTCTGCGCTTCTCTTGGTTGAGCAGGAAGTGATAACTGAAACTAATATCCTTATCACCCATGGACAAGTTAGAACAACATGATCTGGTTCTAGCACTGTGGGGGTTAAGTGCCAGAATGACCTTATTCTTCAGGCTATCTGCAAGGTGGTTTGATTAATTTCAAACTGATTTTCATGACACTATACAATATAATCATAATAATAATAAAGGGCATTTATAAAATATATAGTGCTTCACCTAGGGGGGCTTGAAGTGCTTTACAGCCACCTGCACCCATACTCAGACACAAATGCAAACCTCCACAAACACACAAGTTTACATGCACATACCCACAAACACATAGACACTCATAATCAGTCACATGTACACACGCGCCACCTGTACCATGCACCACACTCAAGGAGCAGGAGTCTTTAAGGTCAGGAGGGAACATGGATTCCGGCCTTCCATATCATTTTATGATAATGTTAGTGCATTATGTTGTTGTTAACTGCCTTAATATTATTTTGGATGCTCATATGTTTTTATAGCATGAACAAAATAAAGTATCTTGTGTCTTAATTCCAGATTGAACAGTGAACTGGAAAGAGAATACAAAAAGAAATCCAAAACTTACGACATAACAGATGCCAGAAATCGCAAGTACCGCATTGACTTCGCAGCCAATAAAGAGTATCGGGTTGATGAGAATAACAGAACACAAGGAGAGGGCATAAAGATCAGGAGGTTTGATCGGACAAGAGGTGAGAAAAAGCCTTATTTAGTGACATGATTTAAAGCTTCTGTTTTATAATAAGATCAATTGTTTTTTCAGTTTGCTTTTCCATACCCCTTTGGTTGGCCATGAGGAATGATAAGTTCAGATGTGCAGCATGGAAAAGTTTATTTCATAATTTTCACATCACAGACTTTATTCCAGTTGTATATTTAGGAAGGATATAATAGGAAATAATTTTATGTGTGTGCTTTTTGTCCTGTCCAGTTGCTATAGAATTTCATGTACCTCTTTATATCTGGTGAATTTGAGATCTTGACTAGTTTCCTTGTTTATGTTTTAAAGCTCTATATCAGTGCGTATTGCAGCTTTCACGCCTAGAGATGTTACTAGTTTACAATAACAATAATGAACAACAAAGAATTGCAACTTTACGCCATTGAAGGACTGACTGCTGAAAGTTAGGTCATTGATCAACCAGTGTGTGGTTAGAATGGAGGCATACTGGCACTCATAATTCCATCATAATGGCACTGATATATTGATCATAATGTTTCTGATATATCAGCCCTAAAGGCACTGATATAGCAACCATAATGGCACTGATCTATAGACCATCATGGCAATGACAAACCGACCATAATGGTTCTGATATATCAACCATTAAGACACTCATATATCAACCATAATGGCACTGATAAATTGAAACTTAAATATGAATCAGAATAATGCAAGTTATTGGTATCATATATGGTTTATCATTTTTTTCTTTCCAATATCCTGAAATGTAAACCCAATTCCTATGTTGTCAAGTATGAAACTATCCTTTTCTAAAACAGCTCTCACCTGTGGAATAGTGGCTTTTCCTTTTCCCTTTGCTTTATACTTATATTTGAGTTATCATCTTTGTTGCTACCAAGAATCAGTTACCGTGAGGTAGTGACTTAGTCTGCATATGCTGGCTGGTTTCTTTGCATCTTACTGTTCACTGGTTGCTTTGATATAAACAGAGGGCAATGAAGATTGCAAAACAAGCAAAATGCTGTTACAGAAGAGGAGCATTTCTGTCTCGTAAAGCAGACAGATTGTGGATTTAGTTTACAAGCACTGAAAACAAATAAAGAGCAATCTTTCACGCAACATCAGTAAATCGTATCAGAATAATTATGCTGAAGATTTGAAACAATCTGAAAGTGCACTGCATAGGGTTTTTTGGTCAGCGTGACTATTAATAAAGAATATTCTGATAAATGCAAAATTTAGATATCTGCCCAAGTGCTATGCCTTGCTTTTCAATGTACCAGATAATGAAGTAAAACTTTCCAAGAAAATGGTGTAGCATTCCAAACAGAAATTTAGCATTACAAGGTATGTTTTGCGAGAAACCTAATGCCAAATCATGGAACTCGGCTTCAGTGTGGCAGAATAGTATTAGTGATGAAAAGTGAAATCGTGGACTGATAGAGGAGTTTCTGATTTATTTAATTTTGTATCACTCTGGCCAGCCTGAAAATTTTGTATCTAGTTTTGTCATAAAAGGATGCAGGGCGAAGCTTGTCTTTGCTTAGCAACCGGAATAGGCTTCATATTTCAGTAAATCACTTGCAAGAGTTCACTATCACATTAGAAACTTGAAAGTATGTAGCTGATTCCTGTTTCAGATAGCCTATCTGAGAAAGTGGCACAGAGAGGAAAAGCCAATACATAATATGAAAGATCCTTATAAACACTTCTGACTTTGGAGTATTTAAGTGGGTGGATTTAGAATGTATGCTTCCAGCAATGAGTGCCCTGAGTCTCTTATTCTGTTAGGGTTGCCTGTCACCATTATACAGCCATAGGGTGATGAAGTGGACTGCTATACTCTCTGTTTTATCACAACAGGTGGAGGTGAGCCACTGCCCAAGAAGTGGGAACAGATGCGAAAGGACGAAAACTTGAAGCTTGTAGAAGTAAAGAATGGAAGTGAGGAGTTCAATGGAGTCCAGACACTGTTCAACCAGCATGGAGCCAACTTTCCAATAAAAAAGGTTCGCCAGCATTATCTACTTATGAAGATTAGACATAAAACAAAATCCAACACTGAGTTTCCATGTTCTGTTTCCAGAACTAGGCGCTAGTCTTGTAAAATCAGAAAATGTGACTCCTTGTTCATAATAGCAATGAAAAAGTAGCAAGACAAGTTTAAAATATGCTTTGGAACAAGTTGCAGTTTCCCATTAAATAACTTTGAAATTGGTAATTTATTATTTCTATGCATTATTGCAGAAAGACAAAGTTTCACATCTGTTGCTGTCCTAATTAGTCCTCAGGATTTATTTTGAAATCATAATATCCATGTTTACATATTATGTCTTCTCTGAATTTGGTGAAATTGAAAATTTGGTATCATTTTATTCTGAATTTTGAGCCATTTTGGATGGCAGTATTCAAATTCATAGTGGAGCTAAAAATTTAGGCATGTAGTACTTGTATGAGGAATTAGGCCACTAGAAAGGCTGCACACTATCCCATTTTTCTTTGAATTTCATCATTTCAAATAAGATGTTAACGTTGACTCAGACATTATATCTTTCTGCACTCTTTTTACTACTCTTGAATGGTACAAATCTATTTAATATGTTCTTTTTTTTTTCCATTAGCTTCAACGCATTCAGAACAAGTCTCTTTACCAGCAATACAAAGTAAAAAAACGTGAAATGGACACCCTTAATCCGAAAGGACATCAGAATGAAAAGAGATTGTTCCATGGCACTGCAGCCACGTCTATTCCTGCAATAACTGAGAATGGTTTTAATCGAAGCTACTGTGGAAAAAATGGTATGGAAAATGGTAACAGTTCTAAAATTCTAGACTTTCTGGGAGGGTGAGGGATAGGAAAGGGGATAACATTCACGGAGTATATCTAATATTTGAGGAACTATGTTTTCAACATGTGAAGCTAGAGTTATATGTTAGATTGCCACTATTTATTTCTCTTGGACAAGTCTTGAGAAAATAAAAGTGTAGCAATAGGAGGGACATTTATATTAATGTTTGGTTTACCATGGTCTGCTTCAAACACTCTCTTAGACCATAGTATACCTTTAATTGGGGCACCAGTTTACTGAATTTAAGAACCTTAAATAATCCTTCATTATTTCCCTGAAACCTTTCCATATCCACACTGAGACAAAATATAATGATAAACTGTCTGTTTCAGGTACTGCTATGGGAAAAGGTGTGTACTTTGCAACCCAGTCATCTTATTCAACTGGATATGCCCAAGCTGATGCCCAAGGCAATCACCACATGTTCTTAGCCAGAGTCTTGACAGGAGAGTCTTGTCCCAGCAACCCCTCACATATTTACCTCCCAAACAAGCCTGGGACCAACAGACCCTATGACTCAGGCATAGGTGGTAGCAACTATGTCATTTTCTATGACACTCAGGCCTATCCTGAATACCTTATCATATTTTGAGGGGTTTTGTCAACATTCAAGTGTTTTACAGTATGGTGAGTGTGAACACCATAGTCTTTCCAGTGTTTTGATTTATAATCAGTGGAACTGCGTCATTTGTTCTATATTATGTGCAGTAGCATTGATGTCTTAAAGACTGATTTTCTCATACCTAACACTATGAGGGGGGGAGTGAATGGTGAGATACCTTGCACAGTTGAGAAATCATATGAACAGATTCATTGACTACAGAGGAAGAAGAATGAATTTACACTTCTTCCTCTTGAAACTGGATATATCAAGACTACTGCCCTGTGCATGAGCATGTTCCTGTACATTTTTACCTTGTCCAGTGCAAGGTGATCCAAAAAGAAGTTGCCTCTAAAATCTGGATTTACCAACTTAGTCAGAACCCAGAATCTTTGTTAATATTTTGTGTGGCTTTCATGTCAGTCAATAAATGGATCTATGGGCTACATGTCAATTGGATGTAATTGCTATTAACCCTTAAAATCCCATGCCTCCATGTGGGGTGACAGGGACTGGCCCCATCAATGCATTGTGCCATATTATTGCCTTACTTCATTAGTTGCCAGCTTTGACTGAACAGAGTTAAATGAAATAAACCAATATTCACATCACTCATTGATCGTAGTTTGAGTGACTAACCCTGCCTCTGGCACCACAAGGTTTAGTAGTGAGCAGATTAAGAATCAGAAATCAGTGGAAAGCATCTTATGAACATTAATTCAAAATGTTTTTCATGTACATGCATTTTATCTTGGAAAGTCTGTGAACATTGACCAGTTTGATCTTTCATGAATGGTGTTATACATGAAAATTACATATTGGTCACCTTTTGTATTGCAGCTGACAGGGTTGATGCTGTAGTATGTTAGAAATATGAAAGAAGCAGTAATATAATATGCTGTGTTTTGCAATCATGATGTACACTACTGTGCCCGATTACAACAGATCAGAACAAAAGAAGACAAGAAAACACATTAGTCAAGTGAGAAAAGGTACTTTTATTATCTTACATCCATTTGTGTTATATATACATTATCAATGATGATTATCATCATGATACTAATATGCTGATGTAAAATTACAGTGTAACCATATGATTTCTGTCAGAACATATTATACAATATACATTGATATTCCTATATTTACACAATGCAGTCATTCCACATTCTGTTGAAATGAGACGTGTGGCACTAGATTAGGAATTAACTGGGATATCAGGTGCAATGGGTGATTGAAGTCTTCCATTATCAATTTTTTTTTTTGATGGTTGCAGAAATGAAAACTCATGTCTGAACAACAGGGTTGTGTAGCGAATATGTAGAGAAAATGTAGTGAGTACTTTTTGACAAAAATTGGTAGTTGTTAGCGAAGCGAATACCAGTGCTAAACAAGTAGTTGTAGCGGTTGTGAAAGTAGAAAAAAGGTAGTGAGTACTCATGCTACTTTTTTTCGTCAAATTTTTTTTTTTTGTGGCCCACCGTGTTTCATTTTTTTTTTTTGAGCACGACTGGCCAACTGCCTTTCAATCGCCCCGTCGGCAAGGCCCCTTATGAGTTGTTCTGAAATGTTGAAATGTACAACAACTGTTGATATTTGTTATTCATTTTTCCCTTTCTAGCTCTTTAATGAATAAATGTTATTTTGTAAAACAATGACATTGTTTTAATTAACTGTACGAATCGTTCATGTTTTTTTTTCATAATCATATATTATACAAGCTGATAAAAGTAGTGAAAAAAGAATATGAGTACTTTTTGAAAAGTAGTGGTAAAGTAGAGAATATCCAATTATAGAAAGTAGTTTTAGAGTAGTGAAATTACTTTTGTGATCAAGTAACTTGTAGTTAATCAACTACTAAAAAAAAGTAGTTTTTTGCAACCCTGCTGAACAAGAAATATTGATTTTGTGGATATATTTTGATTTTTTAGAGGTGATTAATTGGATGTAAATCTGTTCTATAATTGTGATTTACTCTGACTTTCACTATGATACAAGAGTGATCCCCTGTCACTTTGAACTGCCATATCTGGTGCCAGACTAAAATAGCTCAATACTTTCTCCAGCTGAGAGTAGTCCATAAGTGAAGTATTTGTTGTGATATCAATAACCTGAAATACATAGATACTTTACTTTTTTGAGCCAGTGGCCACTTAGGCATGAGCAGTTTGTCTGAAATACATAGATCAAAAAATGACTAAAAAAACCTTCCTTTTGATATTTTTCATGCCGAAAACTTTGTATAACAATTCATGTATTCAGACTATCTGATACAGTCCATTCTGCCCAATCACAGTTCAGACAAAATATCAGTGTTGTATTTAATTGCTACACTTTCCACATAATGAAATGATATATTACATATAAATATCACTGGATAAACACCAACCTTTTAATCACAACTTGTTCTATGCTTGTGAGGGACTGTGATTAAGCAAGTATACCGTACCGACATTTAAAGACATCATGACATACTTCAGGCGTATGGGAGGATAAAGTGAAATCTGAGTTAAACATGACGATAAGAGTATTATACAAAGATTAAGATCTTCATACAACAATCTAGTAACTATCTCATAGCATAATGTGTACATTAAATCCTGAGTTTTGACGGTTTTAATTCAACATCGTGCAACATTGAAACTTAAAATTTGTGATCTGCTGAATTACTTGACAAGTAACAAGAACTAACTCTAAGTATTTTTTACTTTTTGAAATCATGCTATAACATAAGTCTTTTTGTGGTAGACATGATTGTACTCTCAATTTCTGCAACAGAATAAAATTTGATACTGGATTACCCTATTCACCTTCAGAACATGATTCTGACATAATCTTCATTTTGACCTGCTGCAAGACAGATGTTTTTTATATTTGGTCATTACCAAAAATTGCGTATCTGAGCAGCTGATGTATCTTTGAGTAGTGGATGGCTTTGCCCTTCAGGAGTTTGCAGTCTGTTTATACAATTGGTCATGGATTTTATATGCTGTATTGTTTTATCTTGTGTTTATGCTCACACATTTAAAAATTTATCAGATAAGTTTGCGGAAGTTCATGTTTGTAATCTTTTATCTTTCAATTTATTCTCAAGATATCTAGACCATATAGTATGTTAAATATATTTCCAATGTATTAAAATTTCTGATATCCCTATGGTCTTTCACATGTAGGGAGCATTGTTGTAGTTGTTACCTTCATGCCTGATCCTGTTAGACTTCATTTTCAGATATAGAGATGAATAATTTCAGATACAGCGATGAATGAACTGATAAACATCATCTCTTTGTTAACTCGTTGTTAATTGTTAACTTGAAATATCTGGGAGGTATGTAAAAAGAGGAAAAATATGCTGTTTGTTTGTTTTTTTTTTTGTGTTATTTTATTTTTGTTGTCATTCAGTCCTGTATTTCTTAGCAATCCCAAACTGTGAGTTACAAGGTTTTGTGTTGGGCCACATTGTCATTGTCAGTATTACATCAGTAGTGAGAACAAATGGGTTGCAAGAAATGACAAAGTAGTTTCCTGTTCAGGTTCTGTAGTGATTGTGACAAAAGAGGGGGCCATAAATTGCTATTCTGGAGAATTTGTGACCTAAGATCGATTTCCAGCAGTGTAAAGAGAGGCTTCATTGTCTTTGCCCATGACAATCATCACTATAAGATTTTAGTGTCTCTACCATATTTTATGAATGTATGGGTCATACTGTCTATAATGAAGGTTTGGAGATTGTCATTTAAATATTTGTGCATACCTGTATAATTAAAATTCCCATGCTATATAATAATATTATGAACCTTAATCCAGAGTACTATTAAAGTTATTGAATCTTAATGGTATGTGGAAAAAATCTTTGCTCAGCAGGGAGGGATAGAAGGGGTTGTCACCCTTGCTGTGTGAGTCATATTCTCTGAGTTATACGAAATTTTATCTGGCTGTTATATGCTCCCCTGCTTTAAAGTTATTTGAAAGAAGTATATGAAAATAGTTATTAGTATATTTTGAAGAAAAGTTACTTTGTTTAAAAAAAGGCAGGAAAGAGATGGGCTATGGAGTGCTGGCTGCAGTTTGATGTGAGAATATTTGATATACAAAATTCTTTGCATTGATTTCAGCAAAGTTTTGAATTTCAGTATATTGCATATCATAAGTTTGCTAAGATAGTTTGTGTTATTCTTTTGTATAGTGGAATGTCAGTGGGACTTTCATCAAATAGATTTTTGCTTTGAAATGTCATTCTTTTATTATATGATGTTGTTATAACTTGTTTCATCATTTCTAGAGAATGTTTAATTAGGTCTGAGATATCATAGTTGTTGGTGGAGTCTGTGAGTGCAATTCTGTTAAAGGAGCTACTTGAATGGACTTTCTGTTTATAAAAAAAAGAGAAACTGATGCCGAGATGCAAGTTTGCTCTAAAGATGGACCAGTCATGTTTCAGTATGTGAAATGGTATCCTTATGTGATTGAGATTAAGAGCTTGGCCTTTAAGGGTGAAGAGAATAGATGCCTCTGGTTTAGAGGTCTTTATGAAAGATAAACATATGCATCTTTCATGAAAACCTGTAAACAACTCTGCAACTTTGCTCATAATCTCTGCAAGCAGACAATAGAAAGTCACTTTCATATCTCATTATGCATATGGATTTCCTCTTAACTCATTCTTTGGGTTTCATAAGAAAAAAAAAAAGCATGCTCTTTTAGTAGTGGTTCCTATTTCTGTAGTCCAGTTCACTGTTTATTTCACCTCAAGGTTTGGACAAGGGATTTAAATATTGATTATTTCATCCTATTCTGGTGCATGAGAGTGTATAAACATTACTTGTATTCCTGCATAGTGCTTTTATTTTCTTTGAAAAACAACTGATTTGTTTTTCCAGTCATGACTATAATTTGTGCTGGATGACAGATCCAGTAATGGGAATATCACGGATGTGTGGTGATAATTTTATGTAGCTGCATGAGAAGATGTTGAATGATTTATTGCATTATACAGCAGAGAAATTTTTAATCTTATTTTACGTGGCATTGCAAATGTATTTACTTGTATGCATTTTGTGATGACAGATTTATCATTGTTCAAGGGACACCTCTTATCAGGAAATTACCTTACTTAATGTCAAGACATTTCAGGGCTTTCTTATGACCAGCAATGGGTAGGTGTCCTTGTATTCTGCATTGTTTTAAGACATACCAGACATCTATCAAATGTTAACCTTGTAGAATATATGAAGGGTTACATGACAAAAGGTGTTATCCACCAAAATTTGAATTTTTAGTTATTTGGCATGCTTCATGTAGCAGTAGTAGTATTTAGTATTCATGCGTATTTCCACTCCATAGAAGGACATTTGGGCTACATTAATTCAGAACTAAATTTCGCCGTTCACAAAACAGTTATTATGCTTTGTATCTGGACTGTTTTACCACACCTCCCGAATGGTGTATAGTGCATTTTGCCATGGAGTCCTTCATATGAACACTTCCCAAAATTGTCATTCCTTTTCATGTTATGTTGACTCCCTTTAGAAAGTAGATGTTCTCTTCAGAGAAAGTACTCCAGTACCACCAGTCATGAATTATATAATTAGACCTGTTGAGGTACAGGTAGTCCCATTCCTGAACATATCCCTTGAGAAGTGGTGGTATATCTCACATCTTGATTTTCTTTTTAAATATATATTGTGCCATACCCTAGATGTGGTTTTCTTGCCTAAACTTTGTCATTAAACTTCACTAATTGAAAACATCAAGAGTCGTTTATTCTTATGATACACTTGAGTATTCTGATGAATGCACATAAAAATATATTTTCATTGTGCACTGAAAATGGCCCAAGTCATTTTTCACAGTACTGAGAGAATTCTGGGAAAAAATTGTTAGGGTAAAGCAAAAAGAGAATCAACATGTATCTTCGCAATTGCAACATCGGTATGAAAATATGCATTTTAATTTTTTGAGCAGGTCTACATTGGCCTTGAACTCATGAACAGCATGATATCCATATTAAAAAATTGCCAAAATTTGATTTAGGCCATTTTCAAAGCACAGAGACAATGTAGCAAAACTTTACAGCAATAGCATGTCCACATATTGAAAATTCTTTCATTTGTCATTCACAAGGGCACACCAAAGTCAGACAGTGAAGAAATATTTATATACTGTAGGACCTCAAAAGGTCAAACCTCATGTACTCATAAAACTCTTTCATCACTTGCAATGCCCTGCCCGTAGGTGTTTTGTCTAATACAATCAATTCACCTTCATTGCAACTCCTTGGGAGCATTGAGAAAGTTGCACTTAAAAGACATTGGAATTATCCATTGACTTTCATATAGAAAGCTAGCAACTTGTTATGTGAGAAATATTCCCATTAAGCAGGAGTTGCAATTAACTAGAAAGCAATTAAGCAAAGTCATCCATATGCCACTTCTCAGTCACTTATTACATAACACTGCAATCCAGCGTTACCAAATTGGCATTACGAGGCCAAATTCCTAGACAATTCTGATCACACTAGTGTTGCCATAGGAAGGATACTACAAATGCATGTAGATGTGGCATGAATTTGGTTGCCTCCTCTCCAGCGGCCCCTTCTCCTCACTCCTCCAACAGCGACAGGATAGCTCAGATTGGTTTTCTGTATTTAACTTTACTCCCAGACTGGAATCTGTTACCAGCTCGATATTATGGACTGATCCCCTGGATTTCAGATTCATGAGGTTTTACTACATTTTCTTTTTTGGAGTTGTGCAGATTTGTTGTAACTGGCAATACAGACTGGTGAACACCAGGGGAAAATATCTATGTGAAAGATAGCTGAAATAGTTCCTGTAATTGGGTCCCTTGAGGTTGCACAGGAGGAGAGGGTATGGGGTGGCTCTTTAATGCTTTATAAGAATGGTTTTCTGATTGTAATCCAGATAAATGCAGCTTCTGCTTATCCACAACATTACTTATGTAACAAATTGATTGCCATATCCTTATATGAGAGTCACTGGATAATTGCCACTCTGTTTAATCGCAACTTTTCCTGTGCTCTCGAGGAGTAGTAATTAAACGCGATTGTATTATTCCTTGACGTAACAGTACAGCTGATTAATCAGATGAGTAACCCAGTTTGAAATGTCTATGTTATTCGTACCAGAGTTACGTCCCTCTGTGAATGCACCACGCAGTTGTCTGCCTGTCAGAATTATTTCCCCCAAGAATTCCATCCAGTTATCATATATAAGTAACGTCACAACTTTTGGTATGTAGAGTGCCACTCAAGGTTCACCGCGTCTAGTTACTTGTGCCAAAACAGGAAATAAGGAATGCATGACGTCACTCTCATGGGCAGATCACCCATCACAGAGAAAGGCAATTTGCAAACCAGGGGCTATTTTTGTTCTTGCTATAACCCAATACATCCATCAAATGTCACAGACAAAGTGTGTCACAAAGTCATTAGTTAAAAACAGCACCATAGCTTGAAATTGGCATTATCTCCTTGCAGTCTCTCCTGAAAAACTCACTCAAATGACATGGGTGAAATGTCGATAGCTGTGATAATGAGAAATTGTATCTGATATAACTTTGGTGGCGCTGGTTAAGAAATTCATTATAGATCAGCTTATCTCCCACGACCTTCCTCCATTTTACTCTGGATTTTAACCACACCTTCATTTCCTAGAATAAATTGAATTCTAGAATTGCAGGAACAGGATGCACTGGCAGTCTAATAGAAGTAAACACCGGACTTCCAGTACTGAAACTTGCATTACAACCGCACAATGGCCGTGCATCTGACATCTTTGTAATGATTTACTTAGATGACCCCTGCTTGTAATAAATAATATGGTAGTCGTAATGCAAAGGTGGTCACAAACTTATGGAGTTGACTGTGACTGGAAAGATCAACGAAGGTTCCAAACTTTCAAGATGCTGCAATTCTTGACCAACTTTAACGCATATTCTTAACAAACCACCACTCAGCCCATAGTTCTCAGCCAAAATTTGAGATTTGGGTTTAATTTGGCAGATGGCAGTAGTGAGCAAGAGATTTAGCCGAAATGTAAATGCAGTGAGGGCAAACTTATGTCGGCACTGGAAAGAGTGCATGTCATTCCCCAGTGACACGGTTTCGATTATAACGATAATAAAAATACAGTATATGATTATGGTTTATATTATGTCGCATGACAGGACATGCCCATTGTGAGATTTCTCTTGAGAACTGCGCCATTCAGTTTTGTGCAAATTGAATTTCGCGCATACAGAGATGCCAGATTATTAGTAACATTAAAGACAAAGTGCTTTAAGGCTGACATTCAGCCAAGTCAAGAAAATGCCTTCAACTTGTCAGCCAGGCTGAAGTACTTCATCAAATGGTCGAAATACTGGTCTGTGGTCTAAAAGGAAAGCAGTAAATTGCCCTGTATTGAATGAATCAAATATGGATGTCAAACTTTGCTTTCTTTGATGATAACTTTCAAAACAATAACACAAATCTACAGAAGGCTGATCATTGTTAATCCTCTCAAAGCAAGACAAGGCAATAAACCAACATAACATAAGTCCCTTAGGACTATTCTCTTAGGATACATCACTAGCACATTTTAGAAAGCTCTCACACAAGTGAACAACAGTTTATTTACAGGCTCTCAAGTCAATTCATATGGCTGTTTATTTACACCGATGAAGAGTATTGTACGCAGATGCAAGAGCACACGTCTTAATACTTGTGCTAACAACAGAAATAACAGACACATGTACACAAAGCAGCTGCTGTCCATTGATTTGATGGTATAAGATGAGTAGATCATGAACTTGCCAGAGTGGTAACTAAAGCTCGGTCTGTGCTGTGTGAAAAATCTTGACCAGATGAATGCTTGAATTGCAGCCATCAAGACTCTTCCTGTATCGCACAGACCAGGCTGATTATTGTATGGAAATATGACGTGGAAGGCTTTCTACATATTTCTCAGCAGGGGTTTATGGCTCTTGATATGTTTCTGGGCGTCATACACAGTGCTGGCATGATGTTTACAGAGGTCTTGAATAGATATTAAGGCTCTTCTGTCCCAAAGCTATCTTGGACAAGTCCAACTCTTCTTCCCAAGTTCTAAGTCTTCTTGCACAGATGTCGATCTTGTTTTGGTAATGATTTCGACGGACACAAAGACTCCAGACCAGTCAAGTGAAATCCAGTTAGATCTTAGACCACGTATCACGTAGTTATCACAACTGAGGGGCACTTCTTTCGGCGGCACACGCATTCCACAATCTTGCCGCATTTTGATCAATTAAATGTAAACATGGCGAGTGTCCATCACGCGATTTATGACCACAAAGGCATCACGAAGATTTCTCCTTCAATAAAGTCTCACAGAATCGAGACGATATATTTGTGATGCGGGGCTAATACATTTCAGGCATCTTGTGTTTGGTACTGTAAAGTTAGAGATTCAGATTTACCATTGCCTACTCCTTCGTCCAACGCCATTGACTGGCCGTTGCTGACTTTGGTCAGTGTGATAGCTGGGACGCCCGCTGCCTGACGCGAACAGCAGAGCACGCGCTTAATACGGGCCTGGGCGAGTTTGCAGCAGGGGCAGCAGAGAATCTTCATAAACTCGGTGCGGAAGTTGTCATTTAGCCAGCCGTACAGGACAGGATTGAGGCAGCCGGAGCACAGCACCAACATATGACAGATGGCGTACGCCAGATTGATGTCTACGCGACCTGTGAAGTACTCGCCCTTGAAGTCGATCAGCAAGTTGAAGATGTTCAAGGGCAGCCAGCTGAGAGCGAAGACAAGAGCGATTCCGGCAAGGAGGAGGTTGGTCTTCCTCTTTCGACGGCTACGGCGTTCGTTCTTCTTCCGCTGGAAAGAAGTCGTGGCCGCCGTTGGAGCGTTCTGGGTCACCATACGGTATCGGAGCTTGTTGCAGATTCGCAGGTGAGCAACGCTTAGGATGAAAAATGGCAGCACATACTGAACGACCATCTGGGCCACGCTGTAGGCTCGCTTCTCGATCTCAAGACTTACATCCTCTAGACATTTGTAGACGTAGACATTAGGGACTTCTTCCAGCACCTGGCGCCTATCCACCACGGAGAAAAGCAGAGCAGGGCTAGCGATGAGGAAAGAGATGAGCCAGATGGAGATCAGTGCGATGGCGGCACCCAGTTTTTTCATGCTGTCTTTGGTCGGGTACACGATTACCTGTGGATGGATAGACATCCATGAATGAAAGAGATAAAGATAGTATTATATGGGATAGTTTTTGAGTGTTTTTGAGTGTTGAGGATAATAATAATATTTAAAAGTATTAATATTCCACCATTAGAAAATCGCTTTGCACAACAAATTTGGCTTGGTCATGAATTTCCCAGATCTAAGTTCATAACTAATTGTTAACGTTTTAGATCAGCTTTAAAATCATTTTTCAGATTTGAAATGACCAAATCTCTATAACATGAGCGAGAGAATTTAACACTGCATTCACTCCTCAAGCTCAAGCTAATATCTTCCTCTTTTTCTCTTTACTTTAGGTTAAACCAGCAGAAACCCAAACGCTCAAGTTCTTACCCCCCC
>JAWQUT010000162.1:1085607-1099136 GCA_033807755.1 Ellobium chinense
GGATGATTTTGACATTAAAACTTATCCTTCCATGGACAAGCCAAATCATTCTATGTTAAGAAATATCAAAACCCTGAGACCAGGTTTAAGTAAATTCTAAACCCTTAACTAATAAAGAACAATATAGACCTAGATCTGGTATAGGTATTCCGGTTTGTTGTTAGAGATCACGTTTTAGAGTGTTCAGATTAGACCTTGCCATGTTAACGCAAAGGCATAATATTTATAATCAAAAGATCTTCTGAAAATACCGTCCATGAAACACAGCACACCCAATTTTTTACGTGCACACTGTTGCATGGAAGGATTATACAATCGCGAAATATGATGCTGATGATAGAGAAAGAAAAAAATTAAGACCCTCCTTCATTTTATTCTCCTGGCTTCTGCCGAAGGAGTGAAGAGCCTTCGCAGAATCTGATCTTGTGATGAAATAGAATTTTGCTTATGCTCGTAACAATAGTGTTCACAAATGTGAAATGTTTCTTGAAACTAACCAGAGATTATGAACAACTTACAACACTTCGTAGTTAATTAATATCGTACATCACATTTCAAATGAGATTCTAGGCAGGAGTCGAAATCACTCAGGTTTTGACGAAATGCAAGTTGTTGGTCCCTATCTGGGAGATGCATATTTTAAAATTTTGTTTAGTTGTAATTTTGATGATGATGATGAGATGTATAACAAAGTGGCATTGCAAAACAAGCTCCGTACATGGTGAGTAATGATGATTATATTTATATTTCCGTTTTCAATTTTCTTCTCTTGTTTTACCTGGAAGCGATCCAGCGCAATGGCAGTAATGCTGATAGTGGAAACGAAGAGGTTGGTCCCCTGTGCCATAGTGACGAACTTGCACATGAACTCGCCGAGGCTCCACTGTTTGTACAGCAGGAGATAGAGATTCAGGGGCTGCGTGAACAGGCACAGAGTGAAGTCAGATATGGCCAAGTTGATAATGAAGATGTTCCTAGGGGTTCGCATGCTTGGGTTGCGAATGACCTGCGGACAAGTTAGAAGATAATATGTAAGAAAAGTTACAATGGCACATAGGACAAGAATTATGTCTTGCAGCCAATCAGAATGACGGTTAAGTGGCTTTCTGGCTCAATTAAGTTACTGGTATAACATGGAAGCTTAATGTATGTTCTTTTATTGTGAAAAGAAAAAAATTGACATAGCATGAGAAGTGGAAGGTAGTCATTCATACAACAGAAACACATTTCGAGAAAATCACGATTGAAGAACTATATATAATTCACCTAATGTTTCAGAAAAATTCAAATGTATCCAGAGTTACTGACATTTTGTCCGTAAAATACTGTTTTCTTTTGCGTAGATTTTACCCAACACACACACACAACCGATATCGAATGTCTACTATGATCTGCAGAGTCTGGTATTATCTCACTTCCTTGTCTAGCGACATAAGCCTCATTTTGACTGGTTGCAAGACATCTACACCCAAACTTCACGTATAATCTCTGAGCAATTGTAAGAGTAGAAGACTTAGACATTTATGACAAAACAGAATCTGCTACATCTAGAACTCCATGCACAGGCTACAATAACCCATTAAAATGAATATACTATGGAGTAAGTTAGTTTAGATGGCGGAAAGGGCAACAGTAAAATCCAGAACCAGAATTTGCGTTACTAATAATCTCTGGGAATAGGATGGGGAGCAAATAAAATATGTTTCAAAGCGAGAATATAGATCAATGAAAAGGTACTACGTGCAGATCTCCATTCAGAATAATATGTGTGAGGTAGGGGGTAGGGGGGAGGGAGTTGTGGGGTGACATTTACGAGAGCTCCAGACTTTGTAATCACCTCCTAAGCAGGTCACCCGTTCCATAAAAAAAAAAAAACCAACAACAACTGATCCAGATAACCCCATTCAATATCGTAGATTTCATGGACAAATTTGTTTACACCAGACAGGTCATGACTTTATATCCCATCCCTCTCTTCTCTAGACATTACATTGCTTGCCCCTAAAGCCACTTCACTCTGACCAGCGCATTCGAATACCGTATTCGCTACTCACAGACAACTAGGAAAAAATTGTAAGTGACCCCTGATAATGTTTCAAGTTTTCAGTTTGCTTAGTTAGGCAAAGGCCAACCACATACAATATAACGTCACATCAGTTCAAAAGAATGAACGAAAAGGAAGAAAAAAAAAACGTGTTCACAACTGTCATTTACATTTAGTAACTGACATCTCTGTCTCTGTCTCTTTCTCTGTCATTCTCTCTCTGTCTCACTAACTTTCTTTCTCCCTATCTCACACTCTCTTTCTCTCTCTCTCACTCACTTACTCTCCCCATCTAAAGTTAAAATTTCAGTTACAACTTCCACAACATCCTATTACATCAGACACATCTATGTATTCTTATAATTGCCATTATTTCTTATTATCTCCCCCTACCTCTAAAAAACTAACAATCCTGTCCACCTTCTCTGCCTGAAAGGGAACTAACACTTGTGTCACTTAAACTGCTCGTTTGCTCTTCAAATGTGATAGAATCCTATTGCTACATTTTTGAGTTCCCTATCATTACTTGAATTTAAAAGATTTATGAATCTAGCCATAATAGGTTTTTATTAAGAACCATTTAGGTTATGTGTAAGTGTAAAAATGCAGTGGCTGAACCGGGGATTTCACTGATCGCTTCTATAAATGATACTCCCTATAGAATTAACATCCCCTCCCCTTCTCTCTTTTGGTTCGTACATTGCAGTCTGTCCTTTTATTTACTGTACACTAAAATCTTTTCTTTGGTCAACAAACTCATTTGATCTTTAATTTCTGAGCGTGTCTTATAGGCTCTCGATTCACGTGCTCTTTGTCATGGACATCAAAAGCTTTTCCTGTTGAAAGAATGATGTTATGGGGAAATAGAAAGCATACCATTGCATTAAAAGTGTTAGGAGTGTACCGACTGACAAATTAATCTATCAAAGTATTGTGTAAGATCCTAGTAGGAAATTCATAGATCGTATTCGATACCATTACGATTAGGTGCGTACCAACAGACAAATCTATCAACGTATTGAGAAAGGTCTTAGAACGAAATGTATAGGTCGTATTCGAATATAATCAACGGCGAAGTCTGGATGGGACTGTCCCCAGCTTGCCCCTGTGATGACGTCAGCGACGGCGAATCTTGTAGTATCCGACATTTACCATCTCGGGGCCAGAAATTAATATCCGCGTGCGCCTGTCTGCTGCCTGCACTGGCACTGGAAGACGTGAAGTTATCGCCCATTCCATATCTCTCGAAGCATTATCAAGAGAGGCGACAGAATGTTTTGTAAATGTAGAGACGGAGATTACAACTGGGTGAGATGGGATTGGGTGGAGTGGATTGGCTGTGGAGGTGGGAGGGGTGGGGGGAGGAATGTAGCAAGATCCGAAAATAACGGTCAACATACCCCAAAGAAAGTAATATCTAGAGAAAAGAAGGATGGGATGTAAGTTACGACCTGTCTGGTGTAAACAAATTTATGCGTGACGTATACGGTATTGACTGGATCGTCGGGTTTTCCGCACATTTCCATGCCAAACCTAGCCGTTTGTCACCCAATCTACATCTGTAATCAACAAATTAGGAGTATACGAATTTCACGACCATCCCTCTTTTCAGCGCTTTGTAACTTGCCAGGAGCAACACTGTACTCCGTTTTCTTAAACATACCGAAAAAATGTAAATAGGGGTGTCAGCAGGCCGTCCGGTTCCATTCTAAGATATAACGATATTACTGCGTGGAGAGGCGCAGCCAAATGGTTGCGGCGTTGTACTCAAGGTCTAAAGGTCGTGGGTTCCATTCTCATCCATGATCGTGTTGTAAATGTCTTGCAAAGCATTTCATTCACATTCTGTCCAGTCAGTCAGTCTCTAAAGTGGATACATGGCTTTAAGCAGTAAATGATATTGTCAGAATGCTAGTGATCAGGGCTTGTAAATGGCAGCGGCAGTGTATACTCCCCAGGGGCTGAGAAAGTCAAGGAGTAAATCTGGTCTGCTGAGGTAGTAAAGTGTGAAGTCGCATGAGCGGGCTTAAGCTTGGATACAAGACTTACTACCTGCATTCTTCTCCTTCGTCTCCATCTAATTGTTATTACATTATTATTATCATTATTATTATTATTATTATTTGTATTAACACTGAATAACACTTGAGCGAGGAATAATTCGTTGTTATTATTGCTGTTGTCAGGAGAGGCGACTGCGTTATCGTAAGATGAAGTTCGTGATCTTTTGGAATTTCTTTGTTGATTTCTCCTCCCTCAACCGTCATAAAACACGCTAAATTGCAGCCATATGTATAATGGATAAGATTAAAGGATTGGGTAGAAAAAAAAAGGGTGGAAAAAAAACAACAACCAAAACAGAACGGCGGAAGTTGGGAAAGAGAAAGAAAAAGAGACACATAGCAGAGAAGAAGAGAATGGCATGAAGACGGTGGGTGGGTGGGTGGGTGGGTGATTGATTGAAAAGCACGAATGGATGGATGGATGGATGGATGGATGGATGGATGGGTGGGTGGATGGATTTGATTGATTGAAAAGCACGAATGGATGGGTGGATGGATGGATGGATGGATGGATGGATGGATGGATGGATGGATGGATTCGATCACAAGACATAAATAGCTTTAGGAAAGATTCATTAGTTGAGGTATCAGAAAGCACACATCATAATAAGTTTCTCAGCAGAGGAGTCAGAAATAAATCCACAAGACCAAAAAAAAAATGATGATCTGATCGTTGAAAATACATGAATGTGGCCGCTCAAGATAATAGAGAAGTGGAAATGGGTAATGGAACTATATTAATAGTGGAGGGTAAGAGAGTTTGTAGGAGGGAAACTAGATCCATTTATCGAATTAGATCTAGTCGCCGGTTCGTGACTTTGTCAGCGCTTCAAGATGACGGCGTCAAAGGAAGTCACGAGAGCCAATCATGTAAATGTTGCAATCTTCGGTAAGTGTTGCCATGTTACACCACAATTTACATAACGCATCCGGTTCCACAATGGCGCAGACTCCGCAAGAGCAAGTTGCATTTACCAGACAAAGCCCTCCATTATTCTCGCCTTTCAGCGGTGTACCCTGGTGGAGATCGGTTGTCAACAGCTAAACAACTGCGAGTAATCTGAGGGGCAGACAGAGAGACAGCCACTCATTCGATCAGCCATCGATCCGCAGACAGAGAGACAGACAGATAGACAGACGAACCAGCACACCATCGAAACAAACAGTCATCTTTCACTCTGTCCATCCATCCATCCAATCCTACCTACACCCCCCCCCNCCCAGTCACCAGCTATCTCATTTGTCATGCCGTCTCTTTTCTGTCTATCCGTCCTATAATCCATCCATCCATCCATCCATCCAGCCAGCCAGCCAGCCAGCCAGCTAGCCAGCCAGTCAGCCAACCAGCCAGCCAGCTAGCCAGTCAGTCAGCCAGCTATCGAACCATCCATCCATGGAGAGAAAGAGAGAGAGAGAGAGAGAGANGAGAGAGAGAGAGAGAGAGAGAGAGAGAGAGAGAGAGAGAGAGAGAGAGAGAGAACAAGGGCAAACAAGTAAACCATCCATCTTAAAATCATACTCGTGCAGGCGTTGAGCACATACTTTGCAGACGCCATTATAACTACAATGTATATAATTTATGCACAGCTAAAGAGTATGTGAACCTACATGTGTCAGTTAATGGCAGTATGATTTGTCCATTTTAAAAAAAGAAATCTTTACGAACAGGTTCTGTTGTTGTATAGGGACAGATAAGGTCTGCTTGTCAAAAAGCTTTGTGTTCCCTGGGAAATCCGTAATGACACCGTCAAATGTCCATAGACCTACTTGTAGCCAAAGTCTCTCTTTATGCCTTGCTGGTCATGCAAAAACCTCCAATTTCCTGCAGTGTACAAGGGTCAACAAGTTTGAACAAGCCCTCACTCAAATGCATTAAGAAGACAAAACCTTCTAAAGAAATCCTCTCCTATCCGAATCCAGCAACCACTCGGGGTAACTTTTAAAAATCGGCAGAGCGATGACAAGAAAATCTCTCCATTCTGTAAAACTTTTTTGTGAACTAGTCTAGCCTGGTAGACCATTTTTGGCACAGGACTTTTCCGTATCTTTGAGTTCATTGAAATGTTTGACCCTCTGTTATAGCATCACTCACCACCCTGACCAGCAGTCGTGTGAGAGTTAGAACTGCCAGTAACAACTAACAACCAAAAAGGAACAAAAACAGACCGAAGAAAATCAATGGGGAGTCCACGTACCGACCAACAACCAAAAAAAAAAAACGGTCAATAAAATGAAGCCGGCGAGGCCATCAGTCCGAAGTTCACCTAATTGGCATCTTATCACAGTCCGTTACGTTTAGGCGAGAGCTGCTAATTTCAGAGGCAAAAGGTTTTGTGGCTGTCTGTCTGTGTGGGAGAGACCAGTCGAACAGGAGCGTGCGTGCGTAAGACTCGTACGAAATATTCGATTCTGAGGGGGCTTTCATACAGTTCGGCAGGCGTAAGAATTTCACAGGTCAAGCACTGGGTGACCCAAAAAGATGTATACTTAATTCAAAGCCTAATGACGTCAAGAGTTGAAGAAAGGCTGGACTAGAATTTGAAACACAATAACAGATCGATATAACCTAAATCTATATATTTGCTGTAAGTTTCGTTGACCTTGGTGCCGAAAAAAAAAATCGGCACGCCCATACCTCATAAGCCTGAATTTTTTTTACCGATGCTTTGAATCTTTTCTGTTCTGACCTTCCATTCATATTTTTAACTACTAGCAAAAATAGTAAAAATTTGCTTTCTTGTTGTATTCCCAATTATCAACGCTAGCCCATATGTACTTCATTATTTTGTCTTCAGCAACGAGTTCAGAGTGCTCGATTTCTCAAAACCTTAAAAAGTGGCCTAGGCGAATGTAAAATGAGCATGACAAAATGTCAAAGAAATGACATGCTGGGACTTGTGAGTTAGACGCATAGCGGGCATTCTGTTTATAGAAATATTTAGAAGCTGTGATATGGCCATACCACCTGGATATTTGAAAACTGCAGCACTGGGATAGATCAGGCCTATCCAACAGCTCATGTGCGTCAAAATTAAGCTGTGTGTTATCTGAATTATTGAAGTCGTTAAACTTTGAAATTAAAAATAACTTTTTTTTTTTTTACTTTGAGAAAGGTGAGAGGGACGGCTAAACAGGTATGTCCAGTGTATATTATACATTGTTGTGTATTTTGAATTCAGCGAGTGAACAGCGGACAAAAGTTTATATTGTTAATGTTACTGGATTGATGACCTCATTAGAAATATGACGGAAACGCCTGAAAAAAATCTCCTCTTTTACCGCTTCTCCTACTTTACATTAGGCATAACTTATCATTGTCACCCCAAAATCACACAACAGGACATCTTGTACATGCACATTGCACAACTATTACAGTACCCATTGACAGTATTTCGAACCTAGGAAAGGTAAAACGGAAAATGTGCATACTTTTTTCTTTTTGGGGAGGGGGGTGGGGAAGGAGTGGGAGGGAGGTGTTCGTTCACATGTACTTGTAGATTTACACGCCTTTCATTTTTTAAGAATAGTACTGTATTATAGCAAAACTACGATATAGTACTTGTCTAAGAAAATTATAGGCGTGTAAATTCAAACGCAGTGACTGTAACAGTAACAATGACTTTATTCAGCTCGGGCACTCTAGGTACATATAAGAGTAAGTGACATCGGAAGAATAGATGCCCTATATTGTATATAACAATGCCATTAATAATTCATCCACCAGCTGAGGCTAAATATGTTTTCACCAAACAGAAAACACTTCTCTAGCCAGCTCTACAAATGGGGTATAAAACGCGCTGAAAGAAATAAGTAGATATAGTTAAAACGTGCAGTTCTGATCCCTATACTGTATATAACAATGCCATTAATAAATCATCCACCAACTGAGGCTAAAGATGTTTTCACCAAAACACTTCTCTAGCCAGCTCTACAAACGGGGTTTAACGCGCTTAAAGAAATAAGTAGATATAGTTGAAACGTGCAGTTCTGGTCCCTATACTATATGTAACAATGCCATTAATGAGTCATCTACCGATTGAGGTCAACAAAGATGTTTTCACCAAATAGAAAATACTTCTCCAGCCAGCTCTACAAATGGGGTATAATGCGCTAAAAGGAATAAGCAGATACAGTTGAAACGTGCAGTTCTTTGAGACGCAAAATATGTTTTTCCACGAATAAACAAAAGACCCTTCGGCCCTTTACTTGCTTTGCAAATAGCGTCCACGCTTAAGGGGAAATATCACATAAATCTTCTCCTATACCTCTTCTCCTACGCCTCCTCATTTTGGCGAGAGATCTCCGTTTTCACCTCACAAAAACATGTTAGGGTGAGTGAGTGCATGCACGAACAAGAGCGTGAGTGAGAGAGAGAGAGAGAGAGAGAGAGAGAGAGAGAGAGAGAGAGAGAGAGAAAGAGAGAGAGAGAGAGAGAGAGAGAGAGAAAGAGATAGAGAGATAGAAGGAAAGAGAGAGAGATAGAGAGAGACAGAGCCTATCAAAATAATTGTGTTTATTTGTTAAAGGAGAAATATCAATTTAATCATGCAAATTGAGGGAGATAGTTTTCCTCGTTATCTCTGTTCCTGAAGGATTCATAAATCACTCGCCCCTACCCATCTCTCGTCCTTATTTCAGTCTGCTCTCCCTTTCCTGCTCACTTTCAATTTTTTTTTTTTTTGGCTAAAATCTTTTTGCCCTAATACATTTTTTTAACACTTGGTTGCACTGCAGGCATAGGCTTACCAGATTTATGTACATCATTAAAGACGACCATGTGACCGTTTTGAATGCGAAAACAGAAAAACTTGAGGTAAATCTTCCTAAATCTTCGATCAACCTGATATTTAAGTCTCTCTTTTCTGTGTTAGAACCCGAGGCTTTTGAAACTGAGAATAATATACTAGTCTATTTCCTTTTTATTCATAACTCGTGGTAAAAATTAAGGATGCCCGTCATATCCCTCTTTCGTCTTCATTTCTGTCTGCACATTGAAAGGTAGATGCACTTTCTCAGTAGATGTATCGAATAGTCAGAAAAAAAACACAACAAAATCTTTACTCAATTACTGTCGTTAAAATGTTATGGAGCTGACATTTTACATACAACAGCAAAGTGATATTGTCAGCTGCTGCTTTTAAGGTCACATATTGAAATATCTAGGTGCTATTGTCTGTCACAACTAACAAAAAAATTAAACACTGTCATGTTTAGCAATAGCATGCCTATATAGAATGTCTCTGACACACTGACCTCAGAACGCCACATTTGGACATGCATTCTTTTTTTTTTTCCCACTGCAACTATATTATAACATCTAGGTCAGTGACACTTGTAACATTTGTGGACTCTATTTATCTATCTGTTATTGTATCCAATACTTTCTTTTCAGATTCTCGCAGCCTATTTCACGTTATTGGACTTTGAATGAAGTATTTTTTTCATCTTTCATGGCCTCCTGGAATAAGAGTACCCATCCAACCTTTCACTCTGTGTAAACACAAGAACTCGACTTTGGACATTAATAATGACCTGTGAAAAATGTAGTTTAGGCTCTGTTTACAAATAGCAACCAAGCTCAAAATTTCAATGGGCTTGCTAGGGTTGGGTAAGTCTTAAAATTTGGGCCACATAATGAGCTTCAATCTGGTATGGGTCTGGGTGAAAGCTAAAACTTTGGGTTCAGAGGGCAGCTCAAAATGTTAATATAGCCCATAGAGGAAAAAAGGGTCCAATCCTATTACAGGTCTGTAACCTATATCATCACTCACCATCCTGACCAGCAGTCCTGTGAGAGTTAGAACTGCCAGTAACAACTAACAACCAAAAAAAAAAAGGAACAAAAACAGACCGAAGAGAATCAATGATGAGTCCACGTATTTTTTCATCTTTCATGGCCTCCTGGAATAAGAGTACCCATACAACCTTTCACTCTGTGTAAACACAAGAACTCGCCTTTGGACATTAATAATGTATATATGAATCTGTTATTCAGGGCGTGTTTGTGTTAGAAACCAATGAAAAGCACCATCCGTGAATGGTCTTCAAGCACAACAAGTTGTAATAATGTTGTCTTCGGATGTAATATTATATAAGAGTACCATTGGTGGTGCAACATTACTCGCACGAAAACCTACACTACAGTAATCGATGTTATATATGATTTGGTGGCAGGTTACAAGTTGCTAATCAGAAATGTAACATAAATCTAAGCTTTAAGCTGAATGTTAGTCGAACTACAAAATCTCAGGCCAATGTATTCGTAATTTGTTTAAAACTATGACAAATTAAACAGTTTACGATGTGCGCTTACATCTCGCCACGGTCTCTCTCTCTCTCTCTCTCTTTCTCTCTCTCTCTCTCTCTCTCTCTCTCTCTCTCTCTNTCTCTCTCTCTCTCTCTCTCTCTCTCTCTCTCTCTCTCTCTCTCTTTCTCTGACATTTCGGCTTTCGTAGGATATTTAGTGACAAGCAAGATAATTTATTCTAAATACTGATGTTCCGAAGAGAGCGATCCGCAAGATAGCATGCACTTGAATAGAGTGACTGGGTCTCTATAAGTGACATAGCTTGATTACTAAATTATTAATAAATTACTTAGCAAATTCTTCTCCTGGCTCAACTGACTGCTTGCAAAACCGTTGCTTCCCAGAGCATTATGACAGCATATTACAAACCAGATCGTGTGGCATGCAAAACAATCCAAGGAAAGTTCCAAACCAAATACTATTGTCCTGACTGCAACGTACAACTGTGGACGACCCCTTTTTTGAAACTGCACCACACAAAAGATACTAAACAGATGATGTACGGCCAACAGTGTTGTGGTAGTAGCGACATCAACAGCAATAACAACAGCAACAATAACAACAGCAGTAATAGAAGAAACAGTAAAGCATCAACATGAAGAACTGTTAATATACACACGAGACAGTACCGGTATGTGTTGAATTTTTTTTTTTAATGCAGTCCAATACGGCTCTGAACTCTTTATTTAAAAATTTTGCTGTTCATTATCTTTGTTTTAATTTATCTTATTGTAACCGGGTGGCAAGGCATATATTGTTCATTATTATTATTAAGGGGGAGGAATGTGAGCTCAGTCTGATTATTTTTCTGATGTTACATATTATTTTAAGGGAAGTGTGTCACCAGGGATTTTACCAAATTATTATTTTGTTTGCTTAATTGCTTATCTCCATTACTGCTCAGTGGGAATGGCCAACGAAAATTAGGACTGATGTATGGAGTGACAATTGTCGACTGTATATAGAAACACATTAGCAAAACGCTTTGCGCATTTGTAATCTGGCAGACGGAATTAATGAGTTTGAGATTCTGTTGTATATCAAACAATTTCGTTTAAATATTTTTAACTACTTGGAAGTTTCATTCATCCCCACTTTTTTTAAAGAAAGCTGTGTAAAATATTAGTCACACGGTACAATTTTCCTTAAAAGACATTTTGTATGTAGAGATCAAGATTCGTACATCCGATCACCCATGCTTCTAAGCTGAAATAATTATTCCTCATCATGGCGCTGCGAGAGTACTATCATTTGCCTTTGTATGCTGAGTTAATCCCCTTGACAGTGAGTGGCTGGGATAGATCAGTGAGCGGTATCTACATTACCAACACGGAAGTGGCCACCCTGTGGTTACAATGTGCCTACATGCTGGTCCATTATTGCATCAATAATTGACAAGAGAGAGAGAGAGAGAGAGAGAGAGAGAGAGAGATGGAGGCGCCATGTTGACATACCCAGTATTGTCTGTAGTCTAGCTGATCAGGGCATTGGACACTAGGATAGAAGGGTGGTCCCGAATATTTTATGGATATACTTATTACAAATAAGTAGTATCGATACCATCTCAAAGAATCAGCAATTTATTTCTAAACAATAAGAAATGAAGAGAGAAAGAAGAAAAGCAGAATAGACGAAACTGGATTCAACAATCGTGGATTATATAGCTAAAATAATGCTCCTTCAGTTATTTTTGTTTTCTTGACATTCATGCTGACTGAATACTACTGCCAAACTGTTTGCATTTTTTCAAATTTGTGCTCTCCTTCTCTCTCCCTGTCTCCGTCCATCTATCTATCTATCTATCTATCTTCATGAATGCCCCCTTTATGTAGTCGTCTTACAAATTAATGGATGTTTGTTACTGTAAGCAGAGAAAATGGCATTACCTTTCATTGTTTATTCATGCCATAAATTCTATTCCGACTAACACCCGACTTAACATCATTTTTATTGAAAGTATCGATACCTGATTTAAAACTTTATGTATTCGATATATCATTTAAATGGTGGAGATCACACCAGTACCGGGCACTGCGCTTTTCTCTTTTTTTTATCTCCAGGAACAAGAGCGACTTTTTTTTCCCCCTCTGGTGGATGCCATTAAAGCTTGGTAATAAGATTTCTGTGTTGGAAGGGTTTAGTCTATTTAGCTTGTACGTCCGTACCGTAAGGTCGCGGGGAGCAGTGAGAAGCTATATATATTCACAATATCCGTAGAACTTGTGTTTCTCCTACTGCAAACATGCCGTTGGTTTCTCCTCGATCAATTTACGTATAAACCAGGAAGTAGCCGGGAAGTGGTTACTGCCCACTTCCCACTCAACTTTGCATCAGACAACATATGGCCATTATACCAGATTTTCCCCCTCGGTAGGTTAAAATGACGTTACGAAAAGCCTTTTTTGTCTTTCGTAGGGGAAAGTCGCCTTTCGTAAGGAAAAATCGTGATATATAGGGTAAAATGCCTGGTTTAACAGTAAAATTATTTTTTTTCCTTTAAATGTGCTTCAAAATCGTGCGTAGGGAAATGTAGGGAAAAAATTACTATCGCTGTAAGGAAAACGCACTTGGAAGGAGTGGCAACATTGCATTAGACAGACCGGTGTTTACGGGCCTCGGCGTAGATCACGAAACAATTTTCTTGTTTTAAATTATACTCCGTGTCTTCCAGTCCCACCCACCCCACCTACACCGCAATAAAACGTGATTTGAATTTTAGACAGTGGAACGGTGACAGGAATCGAGGGTACAAACGCGTGTTGATTTTATAGTTACATAGGACATACATGACTTATCATAGCTAGCTTAGGAGGAAAGTGTAAAACTGCAGCAAATTACTACCTTTACATAGTGTACTCGGCGTTATGTTTTCATATCATTTCTGGGTGGTCAGAACACCAGCAGGAATTTAGAGATTGTCATGGTCAGATCTTCAGATACACATACTGTAAAACATTTTGCAAAATATGCTTATTGATGGGGAGAGGAGATCATGCTCTCAGTATCTTTGTTTAGTCTTTTGTTTTCGTAAAGACGCACACGAAGAAGGGGTGGAGAAAGAAAGAGTAGAATTCTTGTGACTTTTGTTTGAGTCATGGCTTCCCCCCCTCCGCCC
>JAWQUT010000162.1:1099156-1129361 GCA_033807755.1 Ellobium chinense
CCCCCGGGGTAATGTGGAACCTAATCGATGACATCCAGAAGAAGTTTTGGTCTGTTTTGCAAGAGTGTTTGTTTTTACGTCCTCTTTCCATTACAGTTATGGTTAGATCGTAAAAGAGGATTGAACCCCTGATCAGGTCACTGATAGAAGAAAGTCTTTATAAAACACCGCAGAAAATACCCAAGAAAAAGAAAGACCTGCCCCTCTATGTCCAAAGAGAACTGCTGTCTCTCTCTCTCTCTTGACCTTCCTACTGGTGAAAGAATGTTTTTGACCTCTTCTAATGGGATGGTTCATGATATTCCCCATCACCTTTCTCCTGGCTCATTACCCCCTCATCGTGTGCTGTTGTGGCAAGTTTCCTAAACGAGGGTGTATTGATACCTTGCTAGGTGGCAATATGGGACATGGGTCCGTGGGAAGAGGCAAGGGTCAAGGGAGGACCCCAGGACCAAAGAGAGTAAGCAGTCTTGAAGTTGATGCCATTGTTTGATAAAATCAGGAAAAGTGGGTCTCGTACGGTTCTGAATTGGAGACGAGGGTTGATGCCCTCCTTTCACGCCTCTCTTCTCACATTTTGCAGTCTCATGTCGTTCACTCGCACCGGAACATGCCATACACCCACTCGCTTAAAGTGTGCCATCACCCATGCTGTTAATCAATACATGTTAGGTCTAACGAAGCTTGCGACATTGAGAGGTGGAAATTCCGTGTCACTTTTAGTTGTCATCGTGGCCTCGTCACGCCAGAAAGAGAACATGGAACAGGAAACAGCAGTGAGAGGGGGGTATCCCCAAGGGAGGGCTGCAATTATGGGTCATCGGAGCAGTTGCAGCAACAAAAGGCTGTGGAGTATGTTGGGGTATAGTTTACCTTCCCAATGATGATTTCACTTCATTGTAGATCTCGCTGTTTTGTGCTGGAGTACACCGAGGCAAAAAATGTGGCAGTTTGATTGGCTGGAGACCAATGGATCATTGACAAAGCTAAGAATAATGGCACTTTGATAGAATGGAGTGATAGTAATGGCACGTTGATGGAGTTCTGTGACCTGCTGGAAAAGTCGGCAGTGGCGCTAACGACAGGAGGCTTTAGGCTATGTTGGCGACCAACGGGGAATCAAAGATTTGGGCTAATGTTGAGGAGGTTGATTAACTTCACGTCGTCCAGAGTTCCGGCAAGGCCTGGAAACGTCGTCTAGGGATCAGCAGAAAGCTGTGGATTGATGCTTTTCAATGGAACCTGACCTCATTGCCTAATGAAGGGCGTACAACCAAGAGGAGGCTTTGTAAGGACATGGGGAATGAGTTTCGTATGCATCTGCAGCAAGTAGTTCTACACTCTGCCGTCGTTTCCAGAATCTTCAGAGTGCTTTTGTGAAAGCAGGCTACAAGATGTTACTAGCGACTTGCTTTGCTCGAGTTCTGGGACATCTCGCCTATTTTATGATAAATATTTGTTCCTGCGTGCCCACCAAACTATACGCACAGCTCTGGCTGTTACAAGTCTGTGCTATTTAAAGAAGCCCCATTTTTCCGATCTGTACTCGTGCAGAATTGTTCTATACGAAGTACATATATACATCTGCTTATAAGGGCTGTGTTCAGAGAGAGTAATAGCTCCCAACGCCAACTTCAATACTGGTTTTGCATGTAGAATGAGAACTGAATTCGAAATACTCCATCAATAAGAGTTCATTGTTGTTGCCAAGGTGACAGTAAACAACGCCCCCCACAAAACATACCAATGCAGTATCAAATTAAATAAGACTTCACGATCCTTATTTGCATAAAACAATCAAGTGCTTAAAACACGATGACAAAACAACAAACTAAAAATTTGCCGAATATTTTTGCCTCGAGTTTCAAGTCTTTGGTCATCAGATCATGCTATGTTCAGTATTCGGCACTTACCACAAACATGACAAGACCGTTGCCCAGGGCGCCGAAGGTGATAAGTATGGAGAAGAAAAGGACGAGGATGGCTTCTGTGACAGGGTTAAAGTTCCGCTCTTGAATGTCTTCGTGAAGGATGTGACGAAGCCAGTCACTGTGGATGCTGCTGTCATTGGCATCAGTGGTGTTACCCTCCAGGTTTAAGTCAGCCATTTTAATCACTGGCCACGAGACTGTCACTTACTTATCCTACCTGTCTATAATATTTTAAAAAAATGAACTTAGTAAATTATAGGCAACGATGAGATACACACGCATACAGTTTCTAACTGAAGACTGTCCATCTTAGCATGTAGATTGCTTGTGAGTGTTCGTGTTGAAGTTGAAAATTCTCAGTGACCAGAGATGAGCATTCGACTGTTCTGGTGGTTTAGTAGGATAAAGATACTCCAGATAAAATGCTGCATTCATCAACCGACAACTTGTTTTTGTTCTGTTTTGTGTTCAAAGTGTGAGAGCTGTGTTCGCACTTTCTCGTGATGTAAAACAAAGGAGCTCGTGCGAAACCTAAAAAAAAAAAAAGGTCAGATCGATGCCTAAATTAATGGCTCAGCAAACACGCACGAAGCTATTATTTTATGACACAAACAAGGACGTTTTCACGTCGGCGCAGTTGTAGTCTTTTGATCATTAACGTCTTGGGTATTGATTTCTGGTTGCAAGATGATGGCTCTGCCTTTAAGTACGCATTCCTTCAGGGCACGAGACTTCCATCGTTACAAGAACACCTCTCATTTCTGCCTCGGAGTTCTTGAACGTCGCTTGATAGTGGAGATGTGACTCGGAGCTCTTTACCAGCCTCTTAGACAACCACGATTGATGTCTGAGGAGAAAGAAAAGAAGTTAATTGATGCTGCTGATGATGGTGGTAGCGGTGGTGGTAATAATAGTGGTGGTGGTGGTTGTAACAGTGGTGCTAGGAAAACAGTAACAATTATGTTAGTGGTAATGATGATGTTCTGGTGGTTTTGGCAAGATGGGATAGACTTGTGGTGTGGTGGTGGTAGTGGTGTCGATGCTGATAAAAGTTGAGATCAAGATAAATTGCCGATGGCTGTGATGGTGAAAGATGCTGATAGAGATAATACAGATGAATCCTAATCGAAATTGGTTTTAAGCAGCATCTGCTCAATCAGAACATTTTTCAAAGAATAGAATACTACATATTATATACACGAGACAATGGATATTTGCAGCATCTTTTGATTGCAACTTCATTTTTAAATAGTAAACGAAGCCGACTGTAGTTTTATACTACTGTATTTCGAAAGCGCTAAGGACAATCTTGGCATTATTATGTTTCTTTAGTGCCATCCTTTTTATCTGAGAATTCCGTATTTCCTGCAGAAATTAGTTCTCGCCAGCAAACATTGTCAAACGTGATGAGCCATTATATGATCAAAAACAGCTTGTAGCTACGTCAACTGTGGGCCCGAGATCAAAGCCACAACAATAGGAGGGACATAAACCTTTCCCAATAACATATTAATCAGGATAAAATCTGTAGTGGTTGATCTTATTAGACACGATGCGGTGACAGGTCTACCTGTTTCATACATGTAATTTAGTGGTAGGCCTAAATTTTCAAATATCGCGATACTCAGTCTTCAGGCTCTATATATCGAAAGTTCCGAAACTGATACTTAATACCGGTCAGATTTTCGACACTTTCGTTACCTATCTATACTTTCGATACTTTTCTCTGCTCTTTGATATTAGTAACTGGCTTTACACTAAGGATCTTGGTAGATTTGTTACTGAGAATCGGAAGTAGATCGCAATTGATGTATATACTTTTTAGAGCTTCCGAGACGTGATTCCATTAGTTGAATCGATATTGAGCATCAAAATAGAATGGACACTAGTTTTGATACTCTCAATACCCTTATGATACTGTACTATGTCATTGTAGGCTCTATCGCTCAGCATCATATAGGTATCGGTGAGGGTCTGATGGAGATCAAAATGACTTTGAAGTTTGTCACTGAAGTGGGGTTGTGTGAGGCAAAGTATGAAAGAGTGGAAATTGATTCTAGTTGGAATCGGACAAAATGTTGCCTCTTACAATGCAAATATCGAAATGGTATCGAAACTCCAGAGATTGAGTGTCAGTGCTGAAAGAAAATTCCTCAGTATCGAAAATATCGATAATCAGGCATGGTATTGCCCACCACTTTTAATGTTAATCCTCCATAAGAAGCCTAAAGAAATGCGTCCATATACCTTAACAAAGATGAAAGCTTAATCTTTGTCAATTGGATGAAAACAGGGAACTGTCCTCATAGATATTTCCTCATCCCTCCCTGGGAAGTACTCTTAAATGGGACCACATTTAGATTTCCCCATCACGAAAGCATGGCCTGCTGTCTGAAGACTGAGGTCGAACACTGGTAATGAGACTTTTACGAGTATTTCAAGAACGATATCTTGCAAGAAGTCAAAGATTTTAAGTATTTGTTTTCAGAGTCGATGAGTCTCACTGAAGAATTTTCACTACATTTAGAAAGATTCTATATGGCCCCGAGGCATGGACATTTTAAGGAGGACTGTTAGTAAGACTTTAGAGAAAAGAATAATAAAATTCGACGTTTCTGAACACTCCTCATTCTATACACACGTGACGTATTTGGAATTTTCCATTCAGTATGCACATGGTTTTGAACATCTTTTATCATTTCTTGAAATGAAAATAATGATGATGATGACGCTGACGATGCAAAACACGTAAAATTGTCTACGCTGCTCTCTGAGGCCCTACAGCAAAATAGCCCTAAAAGAATTCTCAAATGCCCGCCCTTCCCACATACACACTTACATGCATGGGCAAAATTTCTATGAATCTCGTGACTCAAGTTCTTCTTTTATAAGAGGTCTTTGAATAAAAGAGTGAAGTTCAAGCTGTCCATGTAAAATTATGGTTAGTCTCGAATTGAAACAGAACGTACTGTCTTCTCATCAAAAAGTCCTCACCTCTCTTCCATAGAAACCACCACATCACCACTACCACCAACTGATGTCCCTTCCATGGTCTTCATAATGCCTTGTAAAGATTCTCATGCTTCTATTTTCTTCCTGCAGTTGTTAAAGAAAAATCTGCTGGAGAGGTTGAATTACATTTTGTTCACTCCTGAATTTTTGTTCTCTATAAACACAGACAACAGTAGAATGAAGATTAGGGCCAGTGTTGTAATCCCGTACCTGCCCCCCCCCCCNTTGTTTTTTTTTTTTCTTTTTGCAATAAGAAGAGCTTCAAGAAGAAAGGAGGGAGAAGTCGGGGAGAAGGACTTACAAAAGGCCATAAAAATATAAGTTCAGCAGAAATAAAAAGTGTATAAGGATAAAGTTGATGTTGGCTAATTTCAAGACTTCATCTTTAATCATCTCCGTCTACCGTCTTTTGTGTTTTGAAATATTTTTTCGGTCTTAAGTTAATCAAACAAATGACATAACATGAAAACAAAAATGTTTAAAAAAAACCCTCAAAAACCTAAAGTATAAGCACGTTCGCACTTTCGCAGGCCCGCGACTTCCATAAATAGATTATCATAATCTCTGGCCTCTATGATCGTAGAGTTCTTTGTCTCCAGCTCAGACGTGAGGCGATATTCATTAGCACATGTATTCCTTTTGACGATTTTTTCATTTCAGATGCCGGCTGGAAGTGGTACATGACGACTGATCGAAACAGATTAGACTAGATGTGATTAGGCGGTAAGGTAACTTGTCTTGGGACATCGTGTCCCGCTAAGAAACTTCATGGGTCGAAACGACCCAGTCTAGACCAGATTCGTTAAATCAGACTCAAAATAATAATGTCGTGTTATGCAAGACAAGTTTCAAATTCAGAATGTTCCAAATGGATAAAAATTTTAAATTTAATCTTCAAACTCATAACATTATGGTTGAGACAAGCTGGACGAAGTCTGGTAAGCTGGATATTCGGCTAAACTCAAAACACGTATGGAGGGGAGTGTTTATACCAGCGGTGCCCAGCTCCAGGGCTGTGGACCAAAATGTGGCCCACCAAGGGTGTAAAACATAGCCCGCAAAGTTTCTATAGACTTCAGAGTGCTTTATGATGAACATCAGCCCAGAAAAATACCCCACCCCTCCACCAACTTTCATCAGATGACCAGAGTTCCATTATCGGACTGAGAACAGGGCACTGTAGGCTTATGTCCTACCCACACCACATAACAAAGCAGAGAGGCCTAAATGCACTTGCCGCTAGGAGCCACAGGCATCCCAGCATGTCCTGCAGACCTGTCCGGATTACCAGACTCTCCAAAAGGAGATTTGACCACAAGCATCTCTACAAGACCTGCAGAGAATGTCAACTTCACTAACTAGGCAAACCTGAAGGCATGACAGGGAACGCAAAGGAGGAAGAAAAATAAGAAGAAGAAGAAGAAGAAGAAGAAGAAAAAGAAGAAGAAGAAAAAGAAGGAGAAGAGAACAGAAAGAAGAAGAAGATTAAGGAGAAAAAGAAGAAGAAGAAGAAGAAGAAAAAGAAGACGAAGAAGAAGAACAAGAACAAAAAGAACAAGAAGAAGAAGAAAAAGAACAACAACAACAACAACAAGAAGAGCAAGAAGAAGAAGAAGAAGAACAAGAAGAAGAAGAAGAAGAACAACAACAACAACAGAAAGAAGAAGAAGATTAAGGAGAAGAAGAAGAAGAAGAAGAGATAGAAGAAGATTAAGGAGAAGAAGAAGAGGAAGAAGAAGAAGAAGGAGAAGATGAAGAAGATGAGTGCTATATGTTGATTGCTCTTTCATCATGATGAAACACCAATTCTCATCTAAGATTATTATGTAGCCGTCACAAGATGAATCAAAATAAGATTGGTCCCTGATATTAAAAGATTAAGCACCCCTGGTTTAGACAGTGGATTTGTGGAGGCTTACGTCACGAGCCCGCCAGAGCCCACCTAAAGCTTCCCGTTCAAGACATTCTTGTTTATGACTCATAACGGTGCCAAATGGAGAAAACCTAAACTTTAGCTGTTAGATATAATTCGTTACTGTTGGTTGATTATTACTGTAAGTAACAGCAATGTCTGCATGGAGGATCCCAATGTATTATCCAAGCCATGAAGAGTAATAAGTGAGGAGTTAAGTGAACGAAACGTTTGATGTAGAATTGTTGGCGTTAATTTTTGTCTCGTAAATGGGTAATTTATTTCGTAAAGGGAGCATCACATGTTTTCACGAATTACTGAATCAAATGATTCTTTCTGAAAATATGTAACAAAATAAATCCACTGCAGTTCCTTCATTTGGGTTTTTTAGGTTGTGATCAGAAAAGCGGCTATGATGGTAGCGTCATTCAATCTGCATAGCTGACGCCACATAATTTAAATTCTTATCTTGTAAGTGACGTCACATATTATACATTCTAAAATAGCCTGCTCAATGACCACGTTTTTGATGAAAACGTACTTTATTTTCAATCTCCTCGATATCTGATTTCTGAATTTGATTGATTGATTGATTGATTTTACTTTACATCCTTGACACCTTTTGTCATTTACTCCACGTGCCTATTAGCACCGATTTCGGTTTTCACCTTTTAATAAATTTAATCAGTTCATCCGTAATTACTATGGGTCAGCTGTGCATCTGGACATCAGGCGAGTGAGAGATTGTGTAGAATTCAACGCATACCAAAACGGCAAAAATCTGAGCCCACACCTTTTTGTGCGTTCCTTACTAGAAAGAAACATCTATCATATAAACAGGGCCTATTTCCGGTGACATAAAAGTGTGCTATAATTTTTTGGCATGTCACATGATACATAAATTTGACCTTTGCCCTGCTTACGAATACTGTGATTGGAAGCCTTGGAAACCCCTAGGCGTATAAAAATGTGACGCCATTTCTTATGTAGCGTCATGATTATGTGACGTCATTTCTTTATTAACTATTTTCATTGTCGTGGAGTTTGCCTCTGTCTAGATTTTAAAAAAAAATATATTTTAGTCTGTCTTTGTGACCGCTTGTCATCGTTCTCTTCACGTTTCAGTTTTAGTTCAGTTAAACATTTGAATTAAAGTACTTGAAATGTCACATTGTCTCTGTGGTCTAAAATTTCATTGATGATTGTCAGCTGTTTGAATCTACTTTGTTTCGCGTAACTATGTGGTTCATTCAGTTCAGTTGTAATTGATGTGTCTCAAACAAGGTGAGGACCACATCAGTGTGCTTTTCACGATTAAAAGTTCATTTTTTCATTAGTTATGTGATTAAAAAGGATCTGTAATGAGTGTTTGTTTGATATCAGATTTATGAAATTCGTCATACATTTCATAAATCTGATATCAAACAAACACTCATTACAGATCCTCTATGCCTGTACAGGTGCCTCGTGTGTGGGATGAAGAAACCATGAGAACCTCGTTCTGCCTACACCCTAATCATGATGTTATTTAATGCAAAACAAATGTTTGGCTTCTGATACAAATTACCACTGAAAACAGGGTACAGTGAAACTGTAACTTTTGCCGAGGTCCAGCCATGCTGGGCGAGATTTGCTTGTCTAGACACGTAGGGTGTTTGGCAGGCTAACCATGTTTATATCGGTTTGTTTAGTGGTAGAAACCCGACGAAAACACTTTGGGGAAGTCCCTAAAGAAATTTGTCCTGTCTCCATTCGCATCTGGCAAGGTGATTGTTGTTTCCGTGAAGAATGTCGGTTAAACGACTTGTCTGTCTGTCGTGAAGGGGAAATTAAGAGAACGTGTTGATTTTAAATACGCTGTTATTCTCCTTAAAACACTCCTACAAAAAAGATAAACGGGTTCCCCTGAGCGCACGCTGATCTTGCTCTTCCTGTAGGGGTGACTAGACTGATTGCATTACTTAAACCGCCGTGAATTCTCTGTTCCTGTCTGATGTAACCCGTACAAAAATGCGGTTGCTATGCCGCCCCGCTTACGTGCAAAATAAGATAATACAATCGAGTCCGTTTAATCGCATTCTGCTTTGTCGCAACAGTTTTCAGACAACAGTAGTGCTTGTTGTAAAGCAATTTCTCCGGATAATCACATTTTTTAAAAATCACAAACTTCTTCCATACTCTCATGGAAATGCGATTAAGCTCAGTCGACTGTATCACAATTTGATAACAAAACAGGACGAGACGCAATAATACGAATCAATCTTTGAATCGATCTAAATGTGAAATAACCATAGGGAGTCATTCATTTTCGATGCAGTATATCATATGTCCAGTGTCATCCAATGGCTGTTTGGAGAGACTGAAAACACGGTGACCATGCCCAAGAAAGGATTATTCGCTGGCCAGAGTCGCTTTAGGGTCCTGTGCACTGTCAAGAATCCAAGTGAGGGCTAATGATCAAAACAGCTCATAAAGGAATCAAAGCCAAAAATTCGACTCACTACTCATCGCCAGACACATCAGAAATCGAATAGTCTAGACATGATCGTCACATTGATTGGTTCTGGCCTTGTTATGTTTCACCATTACATGAAAGGATTTACCGACTGTAAGATATCACGAATTCGATTTCGCCATGTTAAAGCGCCACTCGCATTTCTTTTGTTCCAGGACATCAAAAGGTGCTCTGGGGCAGTTGAGACTTTTATCCAAGCGTGAGCAGTCGGGAAGTGTGTTATTAGGGTCACGGGTGAGCACTAGGCTTGCACGTGGAAGTAGGGACCGATTCAGGGAGTAGGTTTTTAGGAATTAAATTGCTGTGAAGTTAGCGTCCCTGTGGTGTAATGTTAGCATGTTCAGACTTGCAAAATGAGAGACCCTGGGCTCGATTCTCGATAGGGACAAGAAATTTTCTGGTGCAGGATTTTTTCGGGCCTTTTTCTCAAATTTGGTCCTTCACAAAATTTGGTAACATCCCTAGTGACACACTTCCCTAGATAATATGTAACAACATCTAAAAAAATTATCAAATTGGGCTCACATTCCTTCCTTATGATATTGATTAGAGTATAAGGAAGAGTATGCCTTGCCATCCAGTCACAAAAGTTTAGAAGGAGGACCGTGTATCAGCGCCGTTTATTTATTTGGTCGTGTTATGGAGGGCTTTATTCTTTCGGGTTTTTGGACATTTTTCAAGGAAATTTAAAGCTGGCGTTCTGAAAAAGGCTCGGCAGAGGAGCATTGCTTGACTTCATTACGTCTAGAAGAAAGCTTTTCCATCTACTTATAACATCTATAAACCGTCATTTCGATCAAAGGTACGTGTGACGGTATTAAAATGCTCCCAGTTTATTAAATATATTCCTGTCTATCAAACACATTAAGCAAAGTATTACACAAGATAAATCATCTGATATGACGGAAAGGAGCAATAAACAGTTCTGTTATTCAGAGGAATTATTTTTGTGCGAATGGCGCTGTTACGAGTATTTCCTTCTCGAAGGTACATGCACAGTCAGGTTGTCGGGGAGTAGCGCTGGGACACGGTGAAATTGTGCAACCAGGTGCGCTGTTGATCGATGCTTTCCAAACGAAGACCCTGTAATATCGAGTTTGTGAGGTTGATTAAGTTCGTGTCTTAAATTTGATACACTGGCCTCGTAATTAGGGGCTCCAAGCCGTGAGCTCCTACCGTGTTAATATACCATCTATTATAGACGATGAAATGGTGGAATAATGATAATGATAATGTAACTTACAAGTTTTGAACCCAGGCTTCTGCTTTCCCACGCGACTTCTTACTCTTATTACTACAGCAGGCTTCATCATGCTAAGACTTTCTCAACTCCCTGAGAAGCTTACAATGCTGCTGCCATTTACAGGTGCTGATCACAAGCATTCTGAGAATAACTTCCACTGCCTGTAGCCTGAAACTCATTTTGCAAAGGGATAGACTAAGAAAAGTGTCAATGCATTGCTTTCCCGCGGCATTTACAACGTGACCATAACGGGAATCAAACCCATGACCTTCAGATCTTGAGCCCAACTCTTGTTTCATCAGTCTCCAAGAATTTTTTGGTTCCTTTGATGACAGAATCCTAAAGTGCTGTTGCTTCACAGCTTGAATATTGCCAGGGCACAGTATGGAGAACAATCCGAGCTGAAGGAATGAGAATCGATTAATAAAGATGACACTGCATAATCACAGTTTCACACGAGAATGGAAAATGTCACGATTATGCGGAATTGCAGCCCGTTTTTCTTTTTTCTTTTCATCGACTCTTAATGTGTACGCTGAGGGAATCTGGGAATAACATAAAACAGTAACAATAACAGTAAAAATAACATGGAGTTGTAAATGAGCAAGTATAACAATTATGTTTTGTAACAAATAAATCGTTCACTCATTCATCCAACCCACTCTTTCATCATTCGCACTCTCGCTGATACTTCCTTCCACTTCTTCCTTTATCAAATCGTCACACTCACATTAATGGCTAAAATGTGGCAACTATCTTCACGGCATGGTTTGTCTAATGTCATCGCCGAAGGATTGGAGAGTTGAAAGTCATTGATGCTCTAAAATGAGAACTATACTCAAAAGACTAAGTGATAAACATTTCACTTTGGAAACAATGGGCAATGCTCCTCTAATAATGCTGGTTGAGCCTCTTTGTTTAAATGAGCTTCTGTAACTATTTACACTTAAACTGAAGTTATATTTCTATAACTATTTGACAAAAAGTTCCACGGTCTGGGATTGCACAAAACGCAATGTCCTTCGATTTATATGATTGTAATAGCCCCGATAATGCCAGTGCTAGCCCGTTACCATCATTATTATTTTATTACCATAATCACCGTCTACCGTCTCTTTGATCACCAAAGCATGATAAATCATAGGGAAGGTCAGGCCAAAGACTATACATCCCTCTGTCCACTATGGGTACATCCGTGGCCGGCAACCCACAATGAAGTCGTTTGTCTAAGAAATGGGATATTACAAGTCGATCAATCAGCTGCCAAAGAGAATCGACGAATGTCATTTTAAAGTGAGGATTCATATCACCCTCGTCTATCGTTGGTAAATAATGCTGTCTTTGATAGATATTTAGATCATGACACCGAGTGTAACTTTGACGTAAATAAACGCCCGTCGACGTAATACCCTCAATCCTATCAGTTCCTTTTTCTTCTGAACGCTCTCTTTACATAACTCGGAATCCCAGGCACGGAAACACTAGTGTTCCTTGTACTCTGTCACTTGATACCACGTATTGTATGTACAGTTTTACTATATCAATTGAGCTGAAGTAAAGATTGGTCGGATTCTGACCCAGTTAAAATTATCCGGCCGGTCTGAAGACAGCTGGATTTATCCGGTGATTTGACACACTTTTTGCGTCCAAGAATAAAGCCCCAAAAGGGGCTGATAGGACACTTTATTACTGTTCTTGTCTAGTTAGTCGGCTATGGTAATATTTGTTTGTATGACGGTCCTTTATTCCTCACAGGATATAATGCTGTTGTGGGCAATGCTCTTCTAATCATGCTGGTTGAGCCTCTTTGTTTAAATTAAAACAAAAAACAAAATACAATGGCGCCGTGTATAATTTTCTTTGTTTTAACTTCATTCATATCTTGAGGTCCCTGTTAAGAAATTATAGTGTAGGAAAATTTCATTCAATATTAGAATGCATATCCAATCACACTAACTTTTGTTGGTAGACCGAGGCAGTGTTTGAAGCAGTCCGTGCAATATGCAATATTTGTCCGCACAAACATAGACAAAATAATCTAAAGAGACACTGGAGAGCGCACGATATAACCGGCGAAAATTTACTGGAACATGAATATATATATCATTATATATTTTTAACATGAATATATATATCATTATATAATAATATGCTTCTGGCTACACGAACAATGATAATTTATGAACGAAATTGTTTGAGATGGAAAAGTTAAAGATTGTATGAGGGTAAAGTCAACACTGGATCTTTCCATAATAAATAAAGTTGTCAACAATAAAACGTTTTGTCAATTTATGTTTCTCTCATTAAATTCAGCGTTTTGATGCTAAACATTTTAGTCCAACTTTTGTCCAATAAAGAGGGTGATGAAAATAATCGTGAATAGTCTACCGAGATAAGTAAATCACTTGTAACAACACGTCTTTCGTAAATGTGTGATTGTGCTCTGAGACTTCCTCGAGGAATTCTTGATGTCAAAATGTTTTAGTTCATATGTATGAAGATGTCAGTAGCACCTGGCATAAAAAATATGCAATTTTAAATATCCCTTTAAAATCAGAAACCTGGCCAGGGGGAGGGGTAAAGTGGTTGGATTTGAATTTTAAAGGCTTAGATCGGTGCAAATACATTTGTAGATTCAGAATAGGTGAGGTTTAGCCACTTAAGTATAACCTCTGAGGTTGCTGCTAGGTGGGTAAGGTTACTCTGTTTACTGAGTGAAAAGGCCTAAAATATTAGGTGACCTGCTTAACCGCCCAAGTTCTCAAAATCAAATTGGTTTCGGGGTATTTTTTCTTTGTGTCAAAATTTGGAGGAAGAGCTAAACAACATGTTTGGAAAGTATTTTGGCATGTGACCCCTGGATAAGTTAATGAGAGGAGTAAAACCTTATATAACCTACAATGAAAAAAAACATTGGCATCTTTATTCTTAGATTATTATATATTTATTTTCATTTTAGTACATTTTATAATGAAATCATATTAATTCTAAAGTTATTGTGACTGACGATATACATCGAAAGCTTTCTAAGAGAAAAAAAAATGAGAGGCAACACGACCACAGATTTCTTCAGTTTAAGAAGTTTCTTAACCACAACTTCCGTGACTATCACTGCCGCTACTCTTTGATACTAATATCATAGCTGATAAATTACTGTTGCTTCTATCACCACGACTGGCGTCATTACTGCAGTAATTGCTGTTACCACCTTCACCCCTTTCTACAAGCCATGGCAGACAAAAGTCTTTACTCGTATACTTGTTGGTCAATGTGTGTGCATTATTAAGTGGTTTGTAACTTGTTGCTATCACTCTGAAATTCAAATCTTTATGTAATTTACTTCGGTAAAGAGAGTGAATTCACGACACGTTCACGTTCCTGATCGCCTCGTCTAACAGACATTACACAGAGCTGGCTGAGATCTATTTTAAGCGCTCTGGCTTTGCGCAAAATTGTTCGCACAGGAAGCGGAAGTATCGACATTTTCCATCTGGAAACTTGTTTTTGTATTAGCCCGGTAGAGTTTGGCTTGGACATTCATGTCACGAGTCTCTAGCCATTAGGGTTGGAAGACAAAAATGAAAAGTTCTATGGCCTCAGGGCTAGTGCTGCCTTTAAGGCCTCTTGAGAGATTCAACATCGTTTCTTTGTGCGCACTCGAAACGCTCAAGCTCTAACCGCCCCCACGCTCTAATCCATTCCTAAACATCTCTCTCGCTCTCTCTCTCTCTCTTCTTTTATCTCTCTCTCACCTTCTGTCTCTTTCTCACTTTTTCTCTTCGAACCTCACTTTGCTTCTCTGCCTTTAGGTTGTCTCGCTAAATCTTTCAACTCCTCTGTCTACTTGTCTAATGGCCAGTGGACTGACTACAGTAGTTGTTCGATAGTAATTAGTGTCACCTCCTTTGTCCTTCGAGTGTCTTGTTTTGTTTTTTTCCTTTTTGGCCTCGGATATTTTAGCTCGACAGCCAAACTACCCCGTGGAGAGTGTTTTCGCTGGACAGCAAGACGGAAAGATGTGACAAAGCCCAGAGACATGCCTATCGCCCATGAACTCAAGAATAAGGTAATTATTCATAGACTGGTTCGTATGAAGATCGCGTACCTCTTCCGATTTTGAGTCTCCATAATAATTCTCTGAGCTAGAAAGCCAGCTGCCTGTAAGAGTGAATTTCAGCACATAAATTTCGAACGCAAAACCCGGCAATCGGATAGTGGAGATAACTCGGAACATGTTTGTCTCAGGTAAATATAATAACAATGCTGTTTATAAGTCTCGTATTTAGGCTAATGCCCGCTCACGTGACTTCACCCTGTTATTACCCCAGCAGGCCTGATCATTCTAGGACTTTCTCAGCTCCATGGGGATGCATACAGTACCGCTGCCATTTACAGGCGCTGATCTTCCACTGCCTATAGCCAGTTATCCATTTTACAATTGGATGGACTGAGGAAATGTGAATGAAATGCTTTCCCAAAGCATTTGCAATATGACCATGGTCGGGAACCGAACCACGAGCTTTAGATCTTAAAATTAATGCCGCAACCATCAGGCCACCACAATATACAATCCAGCCAGATTTTTCCGATCCGACAAGAAGAGTTTACTTTGATTACCTTTACCCCCATCCCCATGCTCCCCCTTCCCCCTCCTCCCTTTCCCCCAAAAAAGTCACCACGCCCATGAGATTTTTTGGCTTTTTGTGCCATGCCAGTGAGCCTCTTCACATTGGGAGAACTGAATTTATGAATAATCAGAAAGGAAATTCAGACGAGTACCTTTAAGGCGTGTTGAATATGAGGGGGAAAAGGGGGATAAATAATATATACGCATTTCTATAATTACCGAGTGAGGAAACTGGCCAGGATACACCTTTAAAAGATTTCTGACTGGATGGAATTCTTCACCGAAACATTTTTTTTTCTGTTTGAAGTAATTTCCCCTTCTCGAGCTGTCATTTGACTGGACTCAATTTAAGCACTAAACTATCACTCATACTGGCAACTTGTCCCTCTGGCTCAGTGAATCATCACGCTCACTCAGAATTTGAAGAAAAAAAAATATGAAGCTGTCTTTATTCGGTTACCAAGCTGATATGAGGAAAAACAAACCAAAAAGACAGTTATGTTTCTCTCCTTTCTTTATAAGGAAATCTTTTCGTCTGGCTGCCCAGCCAAAATACTCTCCAAGGGTATTCTGGCTGTCCAGCCAAAATATCCCCTGTCCTCATAATTAACTCCGTCAAGTCTGTTTCTTTCTTCTTTACTGCCTGGTTTCGCTGTTCCAGAAATCTGGGCTGACAATGAGCAGCCTGGAGGAGAAATTATTAATCTGGCAATGGCCAATATCTATCAATCTCGGGAGAACTGACTGTCAAATTCTGTCTTTGTTCATAGAGACTGAGAAATAAGAAAAGAAGACTACAACGCCATTTCTTTTTCAAAGTTGATCAGATTGAACTACTTCTCGCCAATTCTGTGTGTAGGTAGACGTTTGAGACAGAGTGACTGAATAATTTCCGGACTTCGCTGGTTGGAATTCAAATTCATCTTTTGTTCGCGGAGACAGATAGACAGGTCACCATCATTTCTCCCTTATACTCGCTGTTTCTTTATGGGTCTTGTGACAAAACTCTTTACCTAAGTAGAAGAGTTAGGTCGGAATGGAAAGATGGATCCGAAATTTTCCCCTGCTCTCCATCTTCCTTTAAAAAAAAACAACAAAAAACAATTAGGCCTTAACAAAAACATGATTAGCATATGCCAGTGTGATTTCCTCTTCCCCTTTCCCATTCTAAAATATAGGGATTGAAGTTGTAATAGCCTAGCTGATCCAAAATTAACAATATTAGAGTATCCTTTAGATAGGTTGTGTAAAATAATTGTATAAAGTGAAAGTACACCGCAAAAGTGGTGAAATGCAACTCTGAATTTGTATAAATATATAATATGTTGCAGGCAGCTAAGCAAATATCATTTGTGCGGCCGGCCTTGTGGACTACAAAAGAATTCATAATTTTTTTTACTTCCTTTTCAACTAAATTAAAATTGCAAAAAACAGCACATACTCTGAGCACAGTACTGGTTCCTAACGAATTACGCTTGGTCTGCTCGGAACCATCCTATGCTTCGAGGAGGAAATATGTTAAACGATTCCACGAGCTTTTAAAGTTTGACTCCTGCAACCTTGACTGGTTTCAGTGCGTCCTTTTCGAGCACGATTTTCAACATTCGCTCCTTCCCTCGTGGTCCCCTGGCCATTTCATTTACTCAAAAGAATAAAACTGGTTGACAAGACGTCAGAAAAAGTGCTAAGGTTGGACTCCGGGGAAACCACCAGGCCATTCATGCTAGTCAACCCAGTCCCGCAGGGCCGTAGACGCCAATTCTCTCCATAATGCCAAGGCGGGACAAGGGTCAAAGATTTCTTAAAAGCCACTGTCAAGGTCGATGTTTTCATTTAGTGAGTAAGATGGCCACGTCCCACATTCTTCCCAGGGAATCTAATCTACAATCTACAGTAGACTTGTGACAGGGACGGGTAAAAATAGTAACTGTATCATACCAAGGTTTCTGTGTTTGATCTTCATTACGGGATTTTTTTTTCTTTTTAACAAATGAGGAATACAATAAAAAATTACTATTATCCATATATCTTCTCTTGATGGGAATGTCCTCCTATGGAGACATAATAAACACACGCGTACAGTAGACAGCCGATTCACAATGACTACAGCCGGGATTCACAACTTTATTTATGCTGTTAAGGAGTCGCGGTAAGGTCAGGGTTTTATTACGCACGTTGAGAAACTTTTATTTTGTTATCAAGGGCAGTTTATTTTAAAGTGTTATAATGGCTTACTCGCTTCTCAAAACGTTCTTATCGAAACTTTCTATATATTAACATCGGCATCACACAAAAAGAAACCCTCATCTCCGTGGAATTCGATTCATAAAAGTTCGTCTGTAGATGATATCGATATCGATTCAAAACAAATATGCGGTTTCTGTGAATTATAGCCCTTAGATTTACTCACGCTGGAAGCCCAAGTGTCTGAGAGCTGTCAAACAGATTTGTTATCATGAGGAACGCAAAGCTCCAAATATCGCCCGAAAATAATGAGATTTTCACATAGCCGGAGTCACGAATCATTGCTATGGCGCAATGTCTGGACATATCAACATGAAGACATATCAACACAAGGAAGACTTTCAAGTTACTGTGCTTTGTGGACGCCTACGTGCAATATAACTTTCATGAGGTTTCAAACAAAAATTTCGATAGTATGACTCTGTTATGAAATGTGTGGTTAACAGACTTAAACTGAGATCAGTTCTAAAGCCTGGACTCACACACGAATCATTGCTCTGGCGCTATGTCTGGACATAACACCAGGAGGACCTTCCATTTACCGAACTTTGAGGACGCCTTCGCGCAGTATGCCTTTCATGAGGTTTTCAAAAAAAAATTCAGTGACAGGACTGTCTTATGAAATGTGAGGTTAACAGACTTGAACTGAGACCAGTTCTAAATCCTGGATTTACAAACTATCCCGGAGTATCTGTGAAAATGTATGCCAAATGAGGATCAAGGGAACTGGAAAATCCTAAGGGATTTTGGAATGATAAAAGTCTTAACATTAACTCAGAAAACATTTGCATCTATTTATACCTTCAAGGTTAAAAGAATGTGTGTGATGAATCTATGAATCTATAACAATCATGTGATCTGAATTTTTGACAGCAAGAGAGAGAGAGAGTGAGTGAGTGAGTGAGTGAGTGTGTGTGTGTGTGTGTGTGTGTGTGTGTGTGTGTGTGTGTGTGTGTGTGTGTGAGAGAGAGAGAGAGAGAGAGAGAGAGAAAGAGAGAGCGAGAGCGAGAGAGAGAGGGGGGGGGGAATTAAGGGATTGGAAATTTATTCTTTTGTTCTACTTCGCAAAAATCTGAAACAAAACACTTAATGCTGATATATTTATCGATACACATTGTTTGCAGACATTTTGCCTGTGTTTGGGACAGAGTATAAAACAGATCAATGTTCCCTTAACATTTTGCACATGACATCCTTATCAAGTTAAATACCATTTCAGTCCCATGGCCCTTGTTATGATGCAAATTTATAGAAGATCTAGGTCTATAGCTTAGTCGCATTCTGCCACACTGCTACAATAAGGTAAAGAAAACTTGGACGCCATATTGTGATCGTGGTATATCATGAGTTAATTTTTTTTTAAAAAATCACGAGAAACACCCATTGGCTAGTACTGGATCTCACTCGAATCTTCTTGCTGAAAGTCCAGCTTCCCTGTTGTTTTTCAAAGCATCCCTAGTTATGCCTCGCACTGCCGTTACATTTCGTTGAAATAACCATATCGGGTGGCCCAGCCAGCGCACAGAGCATCCTCCACAAACCCTTTTGTTTCCAACGCATCCCTAGTTATGCCTTGCACTACTGTTACACTCCGTTGAGATGACCATATCGGGTGGCCCAGTGAGGGCATAGAGATCTTTCACAAACAGAATGCCTCTGTGTACTTGACGAGAACAGTGAATAATTGGAATCACTTAAGCGGGACATGCTAGTATGATCCTGGAGAGCTCCAAAAACGACCCTTAAGCTGTATCTCATTATATGAATTTTTTATAGTGATATAAACAACTCACTAGGTGTCTAAAAACCATGTCCTCATTCAGCTAATTCATTCTGGAAATATGTGTGGTGAGTTGTTGGTAGAGCTTCAATAGGTCAGTATCCCATTTAATTAGGTCTTCCCCACCATACTATCAAAGTCTTTTGTAATGGACCCGCTCTTGGCTTATTGCAGGTGTTAATTTTTCGGAGATGTAGCTTACAAGAGCAAATGCTAACATTTACTGTGGAACTTAGATATTAAGTACTCATTTAATCAGTTTACCGTGTCATTAAGTATGAATTTCACATATGCGCATTCATTATTATTCTATCATTTCATTATACAGGTGGACTTCGATATTAAGTATACCTCAATAATGAGTATACTTTGTCCATGTGCCCACGGCATTCTTTATAAAGAGATTTCATTATACCGTATTATGAGAGCTAGTTTTTATCCCTGCGATATGCCCGCGCACTTTCTTTGCATTCATCCATTTGCATAATGGGCCACCCCCATGAGGCTGCATGTCAGTTGCAGATCTCTATAGATTTCCCATAGTTTTGTTTTGAAAGCTCGCTTCCAGAGGTCACATCTCGGTAGGTTATCAACGTCCAAGGTTATCTGGGACATCCCAGCTCTGTTCGGGAAGGAGGGGAAGAGACAATCAAACTCACAATAAACAGCATGTGCGTTCCCCACCCCCGCCTCCAGTGGTTGAAATGAATGGCATATCGCATAATGATTTCCCTCCCAATATTTGGTACTCGTGCCTAATTCAGTAGCTTTATTACGAATGCACGTGTACCGACGACAGTTCGCTGACCATATATCTGACTGCAATGATGCACCGCATCAAAATACTTAATATGATTATGGCATGAGTGACGTGCCATAAATAAAATATGCGCCTGGCATTTCTTGCCTGTCATATTTTCCCGAGCGCGATCCGTGTTCAGATGATAGATGATAGACTAGCAAAATCTGATTTCTAGAAAGGCATGCCGTATCTGTAGGAAACACTGCAGAAGGATGTATGACACAAAATATTTGTTTTCTGGCTAAGGCAGATTTAAAGTATGCAGAGGGGAAGGGACTGGGTATCGAGGTCCACCTGAAAAATGAAATGATAGAATAACAATTAATGGGTATATATGAAATTCATACTTAATAACCAGGTATTATTATTCAATAAGTACTTAATATCGAGGTTCTATTGTATGTTGCTAACACTAATATCCGCACGTCTATCGTGATTAAGGCTATACAAAGCTGTGTAATGGCACTCCATTCAGAGATATGGCATGGCGGTTATTCGTATTGTATATTACAGGAGTGGGAGGCATCTGAGATGCAGATGAACCACCTCCCACTAACCCCGCCACTGAAAAAGTGTCGAAATTTGAATATGAAAGCAAGCACACTCTATCACCCCGGCGATGAGAACCATGTTGGAACCATACTATCACTGGCAAATTCCATATTAATCTGAAGCGTGAAGGAGCTATCGATTTCCTCGTGTTATTGAATAAGGACTGGTGTCGCAAGGTGCTGTCGCAGAGTGATGACAAATAACCCTCTTCTTCTCCCCCCCCCCCCCCCCCCCCCCCCCCCCNCCCCCCTAATTTTACCCTTGTCGCCCCCACACAGACTGTCCCTTCATTTCGTGCTTGATACTCCGGTTACGTAGTACAGCCAATAAGACTGATTCGGCCACAGGGACAAGACAAGAGTGGTTGGTACTGGAGAGACTCTCTCAGTAGGACGTAATGGGGATATGGATCGCTTATAGCCCTGTTGGAGACAGGGATTTCCCCGCCATTCTATTTCAACTGATTTGACGCCTGAGGTGGCACCGTTTTCAATGGACTCTGGTCGGGTTCTTCCCAACGGTACCCAACCGCCTCACAAGAAAATAACAGAAGATGAGATCAGCATGCAATCAGAATTGAATTCAGTAAAATTGTTGGACTAATTATATAGATCTAATGGAACCCATTTATAGCGAGACACGGTTGTAATGGGTATCCGGTAATAACGGGAAATCCCCCGGTAGCAGTCTCGCACATAATGATATCGTTATTAATGTAATACGAGAACAAAAGAAAAAAACCTCCATTGTCATGCGTAACAGGTTTGGAGGAAGAAGAACCCGCTTGTTTTGCAGAAACGGTCTTATTCGTCGTATAAGTTCGAGAGTGATCAATGTTGTTTGACAGCCAGTGAGAGTCTCAGTTATTATGCATGCATGGTCATCCGGGCATCGCAAGCTGCGATTCTAGCTATCATTACTTCCGCTTACCACTCATCCATTGTCAGAGGAATATGATTAGCTGATATGATTTGCTACATTAGCCTTTCTTGACCGAAGCATTTTTTATTTCGAAAGCAAGATTTGCTGACGCAATCACACTTCTATCTTGCTTAAACGGGTAATGCAAATGAGCTTCTCCGAAGCTGACTAATTAAAAACAGTCTATGAGAGTCTGACACAAAACGGTATTCGGTTGTAATGACAACTCGGCTTTAAAGGAACAGATTCAGGAAGTCCTGATATTTTCATTTACGATTTCTAATGTAATAAAAAAAAATACGATTTCAAAACAATATGGCATAATCAAATGTTTCGCTCAAGACAAAGTCCCCATGCGTTTATTCAAATAGATTCTATTTACATATGGTTTGTCTCAGAGGATTGGTTTTTGCATAATGAAAGGGTCTCATGAATGCTCTTGTAAGAACTGTGCGCCTTTACCAAATCAGTAAAGTGGGTGATCACTGATATGCAGGCACTTAGTGCTACTGAGTAGGAGGAGTGCCCTGAACCAACGCCAGTAATAAGACGCTCTGCTTCATCAACTGAACTATGAGTAAGTTGCGAGGCCTTTAAAAGGCCTTTATCATTTTGTTTATTACATGTATTACATGCTTCTGTAAAGAAAATCGAATGCAGAAGAAAATTTTAGCAAATACCAGGCAATGCCTGAGGTCTGAATTTCTCTGCCGACATGTAGACCTACAGAGTGACACAGAACATAATGAGCCCTCCATTTTTTTAAGAACTTTAACAGTAATCAATAATTATTTTTTCCAAACTTTGCAACACCAAATGTCATGATATGGAGCAAAACCATGATAAAGGTTATTCCTGAAATGCAGATTTTAATTAGAGCAATGGTTCTATAACATTCATGACCACGTATCGACCTATTGCGACCTATATATATATATAATATGCTATACGGTAAGAGCATTGATTGAAATAATAATTCTGAGATCTGAAAGGACAAATTAAAAGGAAGGTACACAGCAAACTGGCATTTGTTTATAACGTTTACGATCAGTCCAGATCATTTACAGAACCAGAGATGTCGTGTGCCAATGCTAGCCTGATGGGAGTCTTTAAATGAGCTACAGTGGAGTTGTGTAGATGTGAGAGGAGGAAAAAAGGAGGGAAGCTTTTTTTTTTTTTAATTTTCCCCTCATGAAACCTGTGTCGACTTTCATGAACCGTGACAATGGACTTTTACACAAAACGTTGGTTTAAAGATCTACTGAAAAATGCACTTTCCTTTGAACTGTGAAACCTGTGTCGACTTTCATCAGCCGTGACAAAGTACTTTTAAAAATAAGCTTGTTAAAAGATTTATTGAAAAATGCACTTCCCTTTGAACTGTCCTTGAAATAACATGTTGGGTCAACCATAATATGATCATGAACACGGTTTTTAAATCTTAATTCCTTCGTAAACCACAGAATCCAGGGTAGTTTAATTAATGAAAAAAAAAGTTATATTGAATTTATTTAGGAATTTAAAGAAAACACAAGCTATGAATAGGTCTTCAAAAAGGTAGTCAACATTGAGATTTTCAGCCATAAAAGCAGAACGCAAATCTGAAATGCATTTTAAAAAACATACATGTCAAAGTTGATTGCTTATCACATTGTGCAGGGTGGATGGAACTCACTGAAATTTTCAGAATGTCGGTATTAGTGGTTTAGCTTTACTGTGCAAATTTTACATATTATCGTTATCTTAGAAACTCCTAATTTTATGGCGAAAATGGAGGGTTCATGTATTTTTGTGTCACCCTGTGTAATGATGAAAATTGAGCGTAAAATACATTGCCTCTGGTGCCGAAAGCTTGTTTGCAACGACGGATTCCAGAATAGGGTGTCATTTTTTTTTTCTGTAAGCAGCTCCAGGATATCAACCTCATTATAGATCCAACAATTCCGAGAGTGGTGAATTCAGTGCACCCGTGGATTGTGGGTCCTCACTGAAATTCAGATTCAAGTGCGCAAGCTTTTGAGTGCATTTCCTGGGTGCTGAAAATTTTGTATCACACGTGGCCCTAATTTGTCTTAAAACCGAAACCTTGTGTGACCCTCTAGGTATACAGACTGAACAAGAATGCCGTGATGTGAGTCTTCCTGCAAGGATCTTCCCACATACTCACTCACCCATTGACATAAATTGTAAGTAGTTTTGCATGGAAGTAACGTAAACTGAAAGCTTGGAGAAGCCAATATCAACCAAACCCATTCGATGTAAAAACGAAGAAAGGACATGCTTTGTATAAAATCAATAGAAATATTAAACAAGCCAAAAATAAAGAACTCAGGGCATATTTTATTAGATGCTTTAAAAGTGTAGATCAGATCTAGATCTATTCTAGATTCAGACCATCATAGAGTTCTCTTAATGAGCAAGGGTGGTCACGTAATTCCCGAGCTGTTTTGAATCGGGACAGAGCGCTAACTTTCAGTTAACTATGTTTCAATATAATGGAAAGGAAAGAACTTCGTCTGGTGCCGAGACAGCCATTTTCAAATGAGGATAATTTGTGGAATCGATCAACATAAATTCGGAGAAGAGAAATGTTACCAAAGAACCGTCTTATCGCTATGCCTTAAGTACTGAAACACTCGTAAATTTATTCTAATTGTTTTAGCTCCACACTGTTAAAACTACCCGGCAAGAAACTCATTTGCACCGTGTGGCGGCACTTCGTATGATGCCAGATTGGCTATTTCATATCAACTCACTTGGAGCAGTTTTCTGGGATCCCTAGGCATATTGGCAATTCACTGACATTTGATGGCTTCATCTTAAGCAACACTGTGTAACTTAAGGTTTTTCCATCAATCAGAACTAGCCTCGCATCGTGGAACACAACAGTTTCTACCCATGATTACAGTGCCCCGGAAGTGAATGTACCACCCGGCCTGCTCATGAATATTCCATGAGAAGGGTCTATCTTCCAGTCCTTGTAAATGAATTCACTTCTCTGTCGAGAATGAGAGCTACACTAGTCTATATCTAGTCTAGACGAGGCAGATGGTCGTGATAGGATTACCTATTTTGGGAGTCCCGGTCACATTGATAGTGTTGTTTTGGCCACTCAGTTAATTAGATCTGGAATAAAAGGATCGGTTACGTCCACCTAAAGGAACGTCAAGGCGGTTTAAGAAGAAAAACGAAGGGGTGGGCGTATCGTATGTCCCGCATTCAGCCAGATTCTTTTCTGTAGATCAGATATGGAAGATCGGTATGGAAATTTCTAAAGTTCTGGTCTAAGTGTTGAATATGGCTGGTGTTTTCATATCCTGTAAATCCGAATGTAAGGGCAAAATAATTCAAACAGAACTCATTTCAGAAAAGGCAATTTTTTTTAAAGATAATGTGTAGAGTTTCTCACCTTCATACTGATTAGTCTAGACTAGGCCATTTACCCCCCAAAATAATTCCATACTCGTTCTCGTCTAGACTGAAATTTTATACTATAGAAAATGGACAATTTTTGTATTGGCGTATGATTTAAGAGTCAGTAAAAGGGGTATTACAGTCGGTACGGAAGAACTTTTTGACTGCAGTCAGCCCGCAGGCCATCGTAAAAATTGTAAGTGTATTAGACGCAACGATCAAAATGAAGTTCGGATCACACAAGCACACAAATAATTTCCCGCCAAATGAAGCAATGATGGCTGACACAACACTTCGGGATCTAGATAGCCTAGCAATTTATGCTATTTTGAAAAAGAAAAGAAAACGAAAACAACGTCGTATGTGATAAAAAAAACCAACTAGCTTTTAAAGAGGGGTGAGCCCTCATACACAAATATTTTGGAGAAGATTAGAGCATTTCCCGAGGACTTCAACAATTTCATGAGGATGGACGAAGAGACTACTTATTTACATTTGTTGTCTCTCGCCTCGCCATTGATTGCTAAGCAATCAACAGTGATGCGAGCCACTATGATTCTTTGCACCACGTCACCAAAATAGAATAGAAAGGCCTACAATACAAAAGCAGCACATGCACAAAACTCGCTAGACGTGTTCCGAGACAGTGACGCGGCCCACGGGTCATCAATGTCAACACAAGAACAACAAAACACACTTGGCCAAAGCCTACGCTATGAAAGAAATTGACATTTTAAAAAAAAATAAGGCAATAAAACGAGTTACTCGCGAATTAATTCGTTAATTTTGATACGCTGATTCCGAATTTGATATTATTTTTATGCTAGGATGTCATTTTCAATAAGTTTGTAAACGGCATTTTATCGCCGGCGGGAAAAACTTCAAAGACATGCCGCTCCCTCCTCCCGGCAGGCAGTCCGGATGCCAAAAAATCAGGCGCTGCCTGATTTTCAGGCTGTGAGGACGGACTGCAGGACTGACAATTTCAGCCAGTTTACTCGTAAAGGACGGACTGAAGCTCAGCCGAAGTCCAGAATTCCTTCCGTACCGACTGAGCATATAATACCCCCTTAAAAGTCAGTCATGATTGTTTCACTTTAGCGTCTCTGGTACTTCATGAAATAATCATTATTGACTCCTTTGGCAACCGTCCTCAAAGCAACCGGTGGCACTGGAAACCCCACCTCTTACACTGTCAATCAGATTAGGAGTTCGTTTCACTGAGCCTGGTTTTGATCTCACATCAACTTATTCGAACACATTCAATTTTCATCTGTGAAGTACTTAGACATTCGTTACGAAGATAATAACAAAGGAAATAATCGGTTTTTTATGTTAAATTTATTTATTGTTATTATTTTTACATTTACAGCTCATTTACAGTTGACTTATCAATTCCATTTATTCATCTACTAGGCATGACGCGCCTCATGTAAAAGATAAAAATAACCACGTTCCTAATAAAAAAAAAATAATAGAACGTGGATGATTCCCTCAGTATCCTGCTTATATTTTATTACATTACTTATATAAACTCAGAAGAGCTTAGACTAGTTTCGATTAAGTAATATAAATACTTTCCGGCACAACATTACCAGATATAAACTTTACGATTTCAGGAGACCGTAAAAGAAGGAAAGTTAGCCATCAAATAGGAATAATAGAATTTTTTTCCAGTGGTTTATCGTTATCATGTATGCCTCAAATAAGTTGTATTTACCTATAAATCATCTTGGACTGCTGTAGAATAATAATATACTATATTTCCACAACATTTAATAATTTTCCCACAAAGCATCATCAAGTCTCAGCAAACTGATTTAGATAGTTTTAGGAAGTATATATAATCTGAAAGTGAACTTCCGCTCCTCTCCTCCTTTTCCTACAACATCCTCCTTAGCCTCCAACGACAGTACCGTTGGCCACTTTATCCTCATCATCGCCATTGTACCCAGTAGTTTAATTAGGGCACAACCAACCCTTCAGCATAGACGCCATTACACCACACTCCAAACGCGGGCTAAAAACCCAATTTAGGAGGCCGGCCCAAAAAATTGGGCTGATTTGGTGGGGCAGTTTTCCAGCAGAAGAAATCTAATTAGGTTGTTTTTCTCTTACCTTCGTTCTGGAACCGACGCGATTACAGCAGTAGCTTCGGGATAAGACTGCAGTTTAACTAGCACTGACGCTTAACGTGACCCTATTTCCTGAAGAAGCGTTCAGCCAAGAGGCTTCGAAGAAGGGCACAGTAATTCTGTAGTCTACAACCAAACTATTCACTATTCTTCTTTGCTAATCTAATCGGCGGCACCGCGTCCCCATACCACTGTTCTCATGGGAGTACTTAGGGCTGTCGCTTTCCTTGTCTCGTTCCGTTTCTTTATTCTGCATCTTTTTCATGTTTCCGTAATCGTTGTTTGTCTCATAATAGTAGCTAGTACGCCTCGTAGCTACCTCGGTCATCACCTTCCGGGTACTTCTTATTTAGTCGTCATTGTTGGAAGTCATCATCTTGACTAGTGTAATAATATTCCTCTCTCGAACTCGCTCTTACTCTCTTTTCATTCTATTTCTGCTAATCAGTCTTTTAGATACATTGTGCTAGAAATAGTCTAGTTCCGTTATATTCCTTTATACAGTTGTTTACCTTTTTATTTTCCTCTGTAACGCCCAAACTGTAGAAAGTCCAGATTGCGTATGTTGTCCCATTAGCAGAAAAGGTTTAGTCAGTCAGTCAGTCAGTCAGTCAGTCAGTCAGTTAGTCAATCAATCAGTCAATCAGCCAGCGTCGCTTTTATCTTCCGGTGTTTAAAGTTCACATTTTGAATTCTCATTACAATGATATAAAAAGGGAGGGGGGGGAGCCATGGCAACACAGCAAGTGTGCGAAGGCATACAGAGGAAGAGAGAGAGAGAGAGAGAGAGAGAGAGAGAGAGAGAGAGAGATTTAAATCGTGCAAATGTGGGACACTTGTATTTATTTTGAATGTATGAAGTCTTCAAAAAAAAAAAAAAAGGACTGGAGTAAACTTATGAAGCTGGAAGATATTAAAACTGTCACTTCTATGAAGTCAACTTCACGAACGATAAGAAGTGTAGTATGTGGAGAAATAGCTAGGATCCTGCATCTCTGTCTCTGCAAACAAACCATTCCTCAAAATTATAGATGATGTTCCATAATTATCATTGATATACTGTCCACGTCCAGTGCGGTCTGGGCATGACCGTTGTTAAACTTGTTGTTTCAGTTTTGATTAACTGCTGTCCGGAATTTTCGTGTAACAAGTGCATCTAATTTGCGCCAATATGTACTGGAATTTTGGTGCACCATCCGGCAGCACGTAGAAAAAAATCAATTTGCATAACATGGTACGCACGTCCAGAGGTCTTCGGCCTATTATAATACTGTACATAAGCTGACGTTGAAGATTATACAGTATATTTGAAGCCTCGTGGGTTTCTAAATTCCTTTCTCTTTGGCCCCAATTTTGATTTCCCTAAGCTCTTTTTTAAACGTAGGGTTAGAGTTCGAAAAGAAAACGGACGTCAACTGTTTAACCAGAATGTAAAATTGAACTGAACGCAATGTCCATTTACTTGCCGAGGATCAATAGTCCCACGGTCTCCTACCGAACTTCAATCCGTCGTCTTGAAAAGAACAGAAATCAAAAATACAAACATTTTATTTGTTTTGACGAGAAAGAGAAGAGCGGGAAAATTGCCCACGCTACATTTTGAAGTGCCAATAAAACTGTTCTTCTCCCGAGGCTTGCTTCATTTCTTTGGGTAATCACTCCCAAATGTTGCAGAATTACGAAATTGCATCGATTCGTCCTCGGCATTTCGTCTTTTATTTAAGAGTATGGCAAGATCTTTGTAATGCAGAGCGGGAAGCCACAGAAAATCCACGTGAAGTATGATTAAAATGGACGTTCGGCGCTGTTTTGTAGAACCTATTACTAGGTTTTCTAATTTATTTTACACTTGAGAGAATGGAGAATGGTCAGATCTCGATCTTGCCTCGGGACATGTGGATGAATTCGTGGGCAGTGTGTTCAAAACAAATTTCCCCTTTCACATTTAAGAGTGCGGCCAGATCTCTGTAGTGCCGCGGGCGATGCGGCTGAATTCAAGCGCAGTGTGATCAAAACAGAGGGTCGGTTTATTTTTTTTTATTTTGTAACCACTGTTGAAGGCTCAGATGTCCTTGCGACATGGGCTAAATATAGTTTCTTGGGTCTTGGAGCTGATCTAGGGCTTTTTTTTTACTCAGTTTGCTTTCAGATTCAAAATGTATGGTCCTGATCTCGGTAATACTGCCAGAGCTGTGGCTGAATCCACGTGTGGTATAATATCAACAGGAAATTTGGAACTGTCTCGCAACGTTTTTGTTTATCTTCCAATTTAAAGGGACGAAGTAGATATTTGCTTCTCAGCCTAAAGAATCCATATTATTTGTTTTTCAAAAACATTACAGTGCATACATTTTTCTTCCGTCCGACTAGAATGTCGGGATTTTTATCCTCTGTACTCTCATAAAAGCGAGAAAAGTTAACAGACTATTGGTGCAGATGCATGCGTAAATCGTCTGGACCAATCGTTTGCTAGACTATTCACTTTCTGACGTCACGCAGCACCACTCTCCTTCACACTGGTGAAAATCCCAAACGTTTTCTCAGAAACTGATAAGTTAAAGGAAAAATATACACGGTTTAAATTTTACGGAAAAAAAATTAAGTGAACTTACAAGGCTGTGAAGCAAATGACTACCTTTGTCCCTATAAGAATAATATGGTCAAATCTTGAGGGACTCTGCAAGTCTGTTCCTCTTAGTCTCCACTATTCCCCTTTCCCCGATAGATGACCCGAGCTAATCACTTGGCTATTTTCGCAGTGCACAGCTCAGCTGCACTGACTCAAGGCCAGACCACTCCTGTGTGGTCATGCTGTAACTAGATAAAGGCTACCCAAACCCGCTTTACCTCCAGTATCGCCTAATTTCAGATCTCTGGCGGTTGTGTTGGTTTTCGGCTACAACGCAAAATGTTTGTTTTCGGTCACAAAGTTTTCGATACTTTAAACATTTGTAATGGTAAAACAGTCGATACCTTTTCCATTTGCCACGTGTTTTATGCATGGTAATGCTTTGTAAACGCATTTGTTTCCTCTGTTCACGAACTGAAATAGAATTTTGAGCAGGATGATGATGACGACAGGGTAGATTTAATGTAGGTACTTTTTTTTTTTTGGTT
>JAWQUT010000162.1:1131258-1141922 GCA_033807755.1 Ellobium chinense
GAGAGAGAGAGAGAGAGAGAGAGAGAGAGAGAGAGAGAAACAGTACTCAATGTGGTGGAATAAGATAGGCTGTAATACTCAGAGCCGTCGATCGATTAAACAAAGACAGAAGAAATTTATTCACCGAAATACAATCGAATCTTTGATTCGCGGACCGGATAATCGCGACTTCTGCTTTATTTCAACCTTTTCCACATAACGAAATCATATATTATTATTTCTATGACAGTCATTAGATAATCGCAACTTCTACCAATCGCAACTTTCCCCCTGCCGCTGAGGAGTTGCGATTAAAGGAAAGGGGGGGGGGCAGTATGTACTCGTACCATATGGCACGTGCTTTATTCTATTTTTTCCCCCCTTTTTCCTCTCACTCTCTTGTCCTACAAAAGATCCACTACGCCAGGGAGTGCAATATATAATATCATTAAAGAACAGAGCAGTGACGGCTCTAGTGTTATATTATGTCAAAGCTCAATGAGTTCAGCCTGTCTCTATTTTCCACCTTTTCCCAGTTTCCAGGCAGTGTGTCGTCAGTCTTGCTCAATCCACCTTCTTTCGTCATCTCAGTTTTGACCTTCTTCTCTCTATCATTCAATATTATTTCCCCAACTTCCCTCATGCTATTCTCTCCCTCCTCTCTCTTCCCTCCCCTACACCTCCACATCCCTTCCTCATTTTACTTTAGCATGTCTGGATTAGAGCCCCACCTTCACCCCTTCTACTTGTTTTTTTTTTCCTCCTCTTCTTCTTATCCCTTTATGCTCCCGTTATATTTCTCAGCCATACATTTCATAGACTGTTCCAAGGCAATGTAATATGGCTAGACAGTGATTGAGAACTGTGTCTTAATATGGTCTTGGATTTCTCGAATGGTACTAGTCAACAGTTCCTGTCACCATTCTCCTTCTCTTTACACTAGTATCAGTTTAGCCTCACAAGCACAAGTGCTTGATAAACTTAGCAAACAAAACAAAAGAAAAAAAATGACAATATGTGGCCGGCTGGATTTGTTAGTTTGTCCGAGGTGTTTACCTCGCTCACCGTAAGCGTCTCAAATTTGAGAAAGTATCCGGAAATGACGAGAAAGGATTACTGAGATAATTGTATTGTTAGTTCAAGATGGCCCACTGGGATCTCCGGGGATTTAGATAGGCCACATATGTCTTGAACCTAGAAAATGAGCGTATGCATAAAATCGACGAACGACGACAGCAAAAGATAGAGCTATCAATTTGCTAATCGAGGTGTATAATGCTGCAACCCAGAATTGCCACGTTGGCGTTGTGAGGTCAAATTCTTCGATAGGTCTGATCACAGTAAATTTGCTTCATGAAGGGCAGTATAAAGGGGTGTAGATGTGGAATGAGTTTGGCTGCCCTTCTCTCGCTCCCTTTTCTAGGCCGCGTGGGATACCACGGCTAGTTTTATTATAATAATGCTAGGAATATTTATTAATGAGGCCACCTAAACCAATGGAATCTGAACTGCTGTCGTTTCCATCGATGCAGAGTCGGGAGTCTGCCATATAATTATTTTCTGCTTGGAGAGGATTTATGTTTTACAAACTTATTCTTCTTTTTAAAAGTAGGTGTAACAGCCTGTTGAACTGTCTGAAAGTTGCCTCTGTTAATCATCAGAGCTCACGAATTGAAAGTCGTGCCTCACTTTATTGTCTCTGTCTGATGCATTGTCAGTGTTAGCGTTCAGGCATGACAATCCCATTCGCAGAGTGGATGCTGTTGTCAATATAATAACAAGCTGTTTAAGAATAGAAGAGGGAATTTTCAAAATATCATTATGTTAAGAGCATGCTAGTTTTAACTTTGATTTAGCCCATGCTGTATTTAGACTTAGTAAAGCTTAAGGCTGTATAATAAAGCTTGGTGGCCCCTTGTCAAAATTATAAGATTTGAAGCAGCTATATAAACTTTGGCCTTTATACCGGATGTTTTTGTTTGGCCAAGTCGTCTAAATGGTCATATTATGACATTAACAATAAGAATTATTAATAATATAGTAATGCATCTCTAAAGAAAAACAAAAACTGTGAAGGTTCTAATTTTGTGAGGTCTTAAAATGTGGACAATTTAGCTTATAAGTAAATGTGGCACTAGATTTCTGCTGTTTTTCAGACCAAGACCGTATCAAAGGAGGTGAAATTCAAGTTTTGACACCTTGATTGGGATTCGGGAGAATTCGTCCGTGCTAGGGGCATTGTGTTGCGTCAGATTCGGCCTCCATCAATATAGTAATTTCATTCTGGTTTAACATGCCGAAAAAGTCTGACGAGCAGTTTCCAAGATTTAACTGAAATTTAATAGGTATCTATATATCATAGCCGAAAATGAAATCGATTTTATCCATCATTTTGAATGCCACTAACATTGTCCACTGTCTTTCCATCTGGATTTGTTGATGTATTATTTGGCGGTAATTACAGTCCCCCAGATTGGATATTCTGAGACTTCCAAACAACCCACAACTAATTTCCCTAGATAAAGAACATCATCAACGATTTTCGGAAACAGCCAACCGTTTGCACCACTGATTAAATGATACAGATAGTTGTTTCTTTTTTTCCTGGCATCTCCCACAAAAAATTGCAGTTTTGGCACATACGGCCTTTCCCCGTAAAACTGCAGATCTGATCGACCATGTTGTTTGGGACATCTCCCACGCTGTTTCACCATCCCAGTGTCCCAGTGTCCATTATTCTTTAACGTCATTCATTACCGTGCTGCCGCCTCTCTATTTTTTTCCCCCGTCTTTCCTACTCTTTTCCTCATTCACGACCATTATCCGTCACCCCAATTTTCCCCCAGCTGCTCCCATCAATACCCAATATCCATCTGCTCCATTTATCACCATGTCTGTTCGCGTTTCTTCCTTTATATGTCTTGTAGTGAGTCAAAGACAGGAATATTCCTTTCATTGCTCAAGCCCGAGAACATTTTGGGCCTATGATGTCATATTTAAATAAGGAAAGGACTGGAAGAAACTTCATTATACCACACTTTGGGTCTACGTGTTGAGTGACACAATATTCTTCTTTCCTTACAAGAAGGAAACATGACAGTGTTTATGTAGATTTACAGTTCTTTTGAGGTTTCTATGCTTCTATAGATATCGGAAGAGTTTATTTGTGAGTCCTGGCAGAAGAAGCTCTTTGGCTAAACTGAGTTCTTGGTAAGACGAAAAAGTTTAATATGTGTATATTCCATTAGATGGAAAAGCTTTGGATCCAGCAATATTCTGGCGCAAAATATGGTTGTTTGAATGGCAGGGGATCACCCCATGACAGGATAAGAAACTGCTGAGTTTATACTACATGAGTCACCTAATATGTCTCACAAAACCTCAAGTTTATCCAGAATTACTGATCTTTTGTCCATTTAGAAATGATTTTACTCTTAATCTCTGCAACTAACTAAAATTCCATACTGGATGGCGTCAATCATTTTTAGAATCCAATCTTAGTGCCCTCATCTGGCGATATAAGTCACATTTTGACTGGTTGCAAGACGGTGAGGGCTCATTCTTCAAATATATTATAAAATCCGTTTATTTCCTTAGTTCATGTACAAATATATTAGAAATTCAGGAAATACAGTCAATGTGGCATTATCATAAGGCGGAGCATAGTCCAGCGTTTAACTCTAGTTTTCTTGTGCCCTCGTCTATCGTCATCTAGTTACCTTCTACAAACTAAGAATCAATCACTCGTACGAACTGAAGGTCAATGGAACGAGAGAATTTAATCTCTATATTGTATTACCTTCTCATCTTACCCCCTGATCCTTACCTCCTCCATTCCCTGCCTCCTTACCTACTATTCCGTTGTAGCTGTCAACCCCATTTAATCGCAGTCTGCTTAGTGGCAAATCCACTTATCGTGACATTTTTAGATTACATTGCATTGTCTATATAAAAATCACCAGATAGTGGTGACTCCCTTTAATCTCAGCTTCTGAAGAGCTACACTTATATGGAGTTAACTATATTATTCTATCTCTTTCTGTGTTTGCTCTAGCTCCTCACCCATTCACTTCCTCTTCATCCGGAACATAAATATTTAAACTTTTATAACTATCCATTACACTAATGTTCGCTAAGTCCATGGACAATATGCTTCGAAAATAGCTTGAGTCCGACGTAGGCCATTTCTAAATAAAGTTACCGCGTTGTTTATGAGATCAAACCCCATATTGACACGTTAAAAGAAATCAAGATGAGTCAATATTTTTCAGCCAAATTGCATTTGCAAAGCTACATGCTGACTTCTTTCTTGCTTTGTCATATAACCCTAAAAATGTCCTCTCTCTCACCTCCAAATCCCCCTACCCCACTCCACATTCTTTCAGAAGTGTGAAAAATGACTTACGTCACTGTCAAAAACACAATGGCAACAGGCTAACGATTCACTGCTGGCTAAGTCAAATCGATGCTGATTTTCAGAACAAGAGAGTCATTGTCTAGATCCGGTGGCCACATGCATAATCCTTGTGTTGATTAACGTACTGCGTTAACCACAGTGAGCACTACTAACGTTTTGGGAGTTTGTCGTGTTTAACACAGTGCGTTAACTAACATAAAGATATGTATACAGCCACAGGTTCATAATCATCCCTCCCTCCCGCCGCATGCCCATGAGTTTCGGACTAGCCAGCACCTCCCCCACATTCGACTCCGTATTGATGTAATGAAGTCGTATTTTTTCACTTTGATTTTCACAGCTCTTAAGGTCGTTGTGCAAGCCATACCCTGCCTTAACTTCCACTTACGTTTCTCATGGGATGACAGTTATGGCTCTGACGAGAACATTAACTTTATCTTTTGTTTTTAAAAAAATTGGCACAGTGAACATTGTAACCCATAAAACCATGGAAAAGTACACACTGAACCATAAAAAATAATTTAATCGATAACCCCGTTTACATTTATAACTTGGTTGAGCATAATAGACTAACAAGAAATAACAAAACATTTCCCCTCGCCGATGGCTTCAGAAAGCTAGAAGTGTGACATTAAATCAGCGAAAAGAAACACAAAATTAAATTTACAGGACAAAATTTAAAAGGCAATTAGCCTTGGTCTAGTTGCGGTAGTGTGTTATTGCTTATAGCCATCAACTGAATGTTTCTTTTTCGAAAAAGCAAAAAATGTGCACGATTCTAAAATTTATTCTGAAAATTTTGCGACTGAACATAGATGACTGGATCAAGTTTTTTAAGGATGTCAAAATTTCCATACGAATATACTTCAGAATTGTACATCATCATCATCACTTTAACTCACATTAAAAAAACACCAACCTGGAACCATTTATTACAGAAAGAACATGTAATGGAAGTAGCACAAGGTAGACTAGGTAGAACTGAGGGCCTTTTCATGATGGTATCATTCTATAAAACCTCTAGATCTTCTTGCAGGTCAGGACAAAGCCAAACTGGACTTTTTTTTGCCTTTGCGCCTTCAAGTGTAAAGGGCTTTAATTCAGCTTAACGAATCAAATAGCCAGGACAAGCAATTCCGCATTTGCCCTGTCCTGAGGGTGAGGCTTAAAATCGTGAATGACTTGAATGACTGAATAATAGGCCTAGTATTATTCCTACGGTTATTGGTCATCAAGCATTGTCTTTGAAAACAGAGATGCAAAATTATACAAAGTAGAGAACGACTGACCTAGTTTGGCAATGAGGGTTTGTTTGTTTTTGTTTTTCTGAAAGGTTAATCGTTGTTACCTTTTGAGCGTTAGAAAAAGCTGTCCATTGTAGCATAGGTTCGTTTACAGGTCACGGTCTTGGTTGGCTCTGTGGACCAGCACGGCACGTTGATTGCTGTGGAGCTAGTTGGAAAACAGTGGAATATCCAATCAGTCAGTAGTTGGTGGTCATGTGCCACAGGCATAGGTGACTTTAATAAACAGTTCTGTTGTGAAGTTGACCGCATATTATTGTGCTTTCTTAACTGATTCTGAAACATCAGAGAACTTGCGCATTAACGATGGGATCTCTTCCCATCATAAGAATTACGTTAATTAACTCTTGATGTTCGGGACCGCTACACTTTGTTATTCTAACGATGGCAAGAGATCTCATCGTCAGTGCGCAAGCTCTTAAATGACTGTGAAATTTGAGGCATTACTTGCGGCAAATTGCATGTGACCTTGATTGCTGATCGGTTGTCATAGGAGAAAACAATCACTATCAATGTATTTGAACTTACGGAAAAGGCTAGAAAAGCGTCCCATGTGGCTGAACTAGAGCAGCCCAGGCCTCCATGTGGCTAAAATAGGCCAGTAGGCTGCTCACTTTTTGTTTATTTCGCAGCTCTGTTTTTCCCAATAAGAAGGTCTGTTTACCAATAACTATAAATACTACTCAGTCATTCACTTTAGTGCCATGGCAAATAGAGAATTGCCTGTCTTGGCTGGATGATTCGGAAAGGTGAATTAAATGAATAACTATTTCAACGAAATTATCAAACAGTATTCACCAGTTGCATGCTTTCTGTCAGTCCAAGAGGAGATTCTAGACAATGATTATTTTATTACCAAAGTTTTTAAAGAATGCAGATTGCATTATAAAAAAGTTCTTAATAAAACGTTGTAATATTAGACTCTCACCAGATGTACCAGATCGAATAATTATGGTCGCGCTGATCTTGTAATTTATGTATTAAAATTTAACTTCGGTTTTTATTGGACGTGTCGTTGGCAATCCTGCTTAATGGAACCCCCAATTTACAAGGAATAAGGTTCTTAACAAAATTACCATTGTCATTATCCCGTATTTCACCCCCTTTCTTTTACCCTGTTAGCTCGTAATTTCAATGATTAGCCTGTATTTTGTATTACATTTCCTCTTAAGCTCAGTGGATGTTGGAAACGATCAAAGAGAACTTGATAATGCAGAGCGTCTATGTCAGTGGCTGTGGAGAAAACACATAGCACAATAAAACAGGAAAATTGTAATAAGCTTTCCGGAGCTCAAAGATGGATGAGATTTGAATGAGGATTTGGTTTTTCTTGTTTTTGTTTTTGTGATGCATGATTTCTAAATTGCCTTGTTTTCATCGAGCGTCGCAATGCGTGGCTACATCGTTCTTAAAAGTGAGCACAAAGCCCACTGTGACATGCCTTGTCGTTTTTTTTTTCTAATTAACTGTATTTAATGTCTTCTAGGGCATGGTGGTCCTACGTGGCGAAACGTGATTATCTGTCAGTGTGTGTTGTTGCTGACTGGCATTAAACATGGCAAATAAAAGGTATAAAGAAACAACAGTTGTTTGAAGCAATGTTTCGTCTACATTTACGTGCTCTATGACCAGAAGATCAAAGCTGTGCAGCCCTTGTGGACTTTTCTAACATCATGATTTCTGTTTCCTTTTTTGAGGCCTTTATAACAAAGATCAAAGACGTAAAACAAAGATGTGTGACAGTAAATCACTTTTCGCCACGTAGGGCCACCATGCCCTAGAAGACATGTAGGTAAAAATTGAAGCTATGGTGCATACGTTATTAAATATCTTGTAGTTTCATCCTTGCATCAAGTGACTGACCAGTGATAGTCTCTGTAAATGGATGTAAACACACATCAATTTTTTCAGCCTCTGTTCATTGGACAAACATGGATCAGAAGCCCATCCCATGTCTATTCTTACAATAACAATCGAAAAATCGCGCATTTATATGGACATATATATATATATATATATATATATATATATATATATNGTTTCACCACCCTTCCAGTCATGGTACTCGGGAGTGATCTGAAACACACAATATAAATAAAACGAATTCGAGGATTAAAACTTCTTTGAGAAGATGACGACTCTACTGTATATACTAGTTTTACGGAAACAGCACATGACTGTACAGAAACAGCACAAAAAACACCTCCCGGCAACAACATTGTGTTAATCTGAAAGTGCATAACAAAACAGCGCACCTGATTCATCTGCAAGGATTTTTAAGATATAATGTGAATTAACAAAATCAGGCAGCCCCTTGTTTTCCAAAGGGGAATTTGAAGTAAGAGTTTGCACTGTGTCTATTCAATGGGTTGGTTTTGATGGAGATAAGAATGGTAAATAAGAATGGTAAAATAATTCTACAAGTACATACATGCCCATAAAAAAAAACATTGCAGTTACTGCATTTGAAGCGAGTTCCTGTCGTTTGCTGCCATGATATATTCCACTCGACCTGTTTGTAAAATGAGAATTTAAAAAAGAATATTATCTTTCCTCATCCATGTAAGCTGCTCATCTTGCACGTTTGTGGTCTGTGGGTTTAATCCCCTGACACGCTGTTTTGCTCATACACGAAGATGACAACTTGAGCGCTTGAGATGTGTGAACGGGATCACATATTTAACATAATTCTGAATTTTTGCTTTCGAACTTCAAATTTTGTTTCAGTGCCACAGATATCCGGGTACACGTGCAGAAACGATAAAATGTGAAAGCAATCAAAGCTAAACCGTAAACAGAATGGCCAAAAAGATGGTAAAAGTTATTACAATTCTACTTTGATGTTTTGTTTTGGTTTGTTTTGTTTTGACGTCCAGCTTACCGTTTCACCCTAGTTAACCCGTACGATACATTAATTTCCTGCCTCCCATTTTTTACTTTGAATAGTTTGTCCATTAACAAAGTATTTGACTTTCCAAACATTGAAGGTAAACGGGTATGGCAAGCTGCTAATGGTTCCGTCATTTCATGATCACGATAGGGCAGTTCCCCAAAACAATGGCGAAGAGTTAAGTTACACAGAAACTGCTTTTAGTAAGGAAAATATTCTAGAGCATAAAATAATCGAAAGCTTAAACGTCGACAATGAATAATACATAGACTAATTGTTTTTCAAGTTTTGTTTTGTTAAGTTTAGATTCGACTCTAGACTCTGGATCCTGCTCTGGTTTGGGAGTTTGTTTCATGTAAAAGGTGAATTCGATAGAAACATCTCTGTCTACTTTAACCTTAATGTGGTTGTGAACAATGAAATTGTTTTCGGCCTGAATTAATATATCTGAGTACTAAGTAATATTTAAATGATATCCTTTTGCTGAAATTTTTAATATCAACATTAAGTGGTTATTTCGCCAAAGAAAATATCCGGCCTTTGTCCTATCTTATCGTGTGGCATTCTGTGGTAAATACTTCAATTTGCCTTTCATGTCAAAGCCATTTTGAGATACATCACTCACTTCCGGGTTTACTAAGAAGACAATATCCGTATGTCAATCACCCAACTGAGAATTGACAATAATGCAATGGTTTATGCAAGCGAATATTTACGTTTCTCAGACACGTGAGTTGTGAGTCAGCAGATTGGTGTAATGAGCGAGACCACGTCTAAGTAAAAATGAATATTACATGAATGTATGTGCGCCTACACTTCCGCGTTAATAATGTACCTTCTGCCTGTAACAAGAGACAAGAGATCAAACTAGCATCGCTTCCTTGTTGCCCGCGGATAAGATTCGGACGTCTTCTGTGTTGAGTGATGATTAAACATTGTTGGAATATTGCCTGGTTTCAGTTTTAGTGTCTGTGCATTGCATCCAGTAACGGCTTTCATGAAATGCAACCCGTGCAGTGCCGGGTATAATTTAGCTAAGAAAAAAAAGAAAGTGGTTAAAAAGATACAGTGCCTTAGCCAAATCCAGAGGCCTTTACTATGCTTCGATGTATGCATGCAAGATGTCTTTTAACTTTTGCGCTATGCTCACACACAATCACGTATGTCTTCGAGGACGAGGGGAAGGGATGGCGTTGCACAGGTAGTTTCTGGGGTCGCGAACTGCCTCCGATTGCATCCTCACTGTATTGAAGATGAACTGAAAGTTTGCAAGCTCCTAGTTTTATAACACAGTGAGTGTAATGTCATTTCCGGTTTTCGATATTTTGCTGTGAAATAGAAGGGCTTGCAACGACCAAACTCTTGAAGTCTGTTCACTCTCTAAATTTTATACTCTCGTATCGGCATTGCCCCTCAAGTTTTGTGTTAGAGGCTTTTATTTTACACAGATTTTTCACCTGAGGAAAAATGTTAGGAATGATATATGTGAGTGTTCGTGACCACTTGAAACTTTTGTTCTTGCTTAGTCCGGGACACATACGTCTGGACCCACAAATTGGAGGATTCTACGATTTTTTTTCTTAGAACTGAAGAACAATATTGTGTGACCTACAACACAAAAGTTTACCAAAATCGGAAGTGTGGAAAGAGGTCAAAATTGACCATTTAGATGACCAATTTATTTCAAATAAAATGGCCTGCAAATGTTTCCATACTTACGGGGGCAGCGTGCTATCAAGGGGACACAACCCAAAATAGATCCCCGCGGCGCGGATTTCATAAAGAAAAAAATATGGAATTCGACGCTGGACTTCGGTCTACTGATGAGGAGGTAAACTTCCCTGAAAGATCGTTCCAGATCGACTGTAATGACTAATATCCCGGTTACATTGCTTTGAATTAATACTTCGAGTTTAAATCTAAGCAACTAATGCTAACGTGTGTGAGGCCTTAACGGAAGACTCATAACGCACTTTGACTTTTTGGCCAGCTGTTTTCCACACAAGTATGGTGCACCGTCTTGCCACAAAACCACGGGATCATGTTCTCCCGGGTTCAATATACTATAGAATAT
>JAWQUT010000162.1:1142361-1154348 GCA_033807755.1 Ellobium chinense
AAGACTAAGAGTTGATGAATATCGTGTTTCTATTGCACCGAAAGGAATAGTTAGAATCTTGAGTATGGATGTGAAACGTGCAGACGTTTATGTATGATATTACTTAATGCCAGGTTGGAATCAATGACAGCAAAGATCAGAGAGACAGAACGGAGAAGTACTGCCGTAAGATTTGAAATCTAGAATTGGAAAGCTTCTCCTCCCCTCCCCAACTCCCCCCTCCCAACCCCACCCCCTCAGCCATCATGAACACACATGCATGAACAAGATGCCATTTAAACTGACTGTTAAGAGCCATACACTGCAACAGTTAAAAATTAAAAATAAAAATATGGAGCAGTTAACCAACCTTTTCGTTCAATATAAATAAAATGAGTGAAGTCATGTGCTGGCATTTCTAAAACGTAGCTGGGTTAGAAATTTTGGTATTCTACAAACAATTCTCTAGTAAATTATATTATTGGCAACAATTTATGTACGTAGATTGCAACGAGTCTAAATGCACTGGTCTGTGTATGTCTCCTTGAAAATGCAGCTTGACTGTATTTCCCATCAGAGTCGTTTGAATAGTTACTGAGGGATGTGGTAATACCGAGGAAAAAATAAAAAAGTAGGACTTTTTCGGGTAGGAAGGGACGCTTTCATATAGTTTATATGTTAGTGTAACTGCTGTTTTTTCTATGTAGTCACTGTGCTGTTCTCAAAAACCTCTCAATGTAGATTTAGTTCTGTAAACAACAGTACAATAAGTGCAAAGTTAATGCAGACATTATTACTGCTTATTTCCCAATAGGCCATTAATTACAGTTTACAGTTATCTTCTCAATTTCCGAGACAGACGGTGTCCTCAATATATTTAGATAATGTCGTTGTAAGACGGAATAAAAAACAAGAAGTAGACAGCCTTACAGCATTTGCCATTCAACAAACGGGCATACGACACACACATTCGTTTAACATTTGCTAACCAAAACAAACAGAAGAGCTCCTACCAGTAAAAAAAACAACCAAAAACACCGAGGTTTCTGAGTCGAGATAATTCGTTTTTCTTACGTTAATTGTCCAGGAAACTTTTCCATCACTGTGGCTGCACTGTTCACCCTTTTAATAAGAGAAGTGAGGGAAAAAAAAGGTCATTGATTGCGCAACTCTCTTTACCCTGTTTCTTATTTCACGGTCTGGTGGGTGGTGAAAAGTAGAGTGGATATTCCCAAAGGAGAGCTGAACATTACTTCTGGCATGCTCTCAACTCAGTTTCTGAAATATTACAGCAGCTGAGCATTTCAGTGTAATCTAATTAAATACATTCTGTGCCAAACACAAACCAAAAACAACAACAACAACAACAAAAGCATTTGCACAATAGCTAAAACATGAGCGTAACGATGACATTAACAAGAACAAGAACAAGAACAACAACAACAACAACAACAACAACAACAACAACAACAACAACAAGTCAACAAACAAACAAACAAGCAAACAAAAACAAACAAACAAACAAATAAACGGACAAACAAAACCAACAGCCGGGCATCTAACCATGACACAGCAGCAATAAAATCAACAAAACTCCAAAAACACAATCGTCATGCCATATTCGTTTGTTCCGGCTGAAATCAGCATGTGAATTATAGATACTGTAAACGATCGTATTTGTCAGTTATTTGAGAGCTTACACAGTAACCATCTTAAGTTACCAGTACTGCATCAGTGCTGAATGCACATTCAGTCGCCTTCAAAATGGAGCATTTAATGTAATTCTTACGATGGTAAGACAACCCATCGTTAATAACGCAAGTTCTCATATGATGCTGGAATCTCGTGTACGCGAAATATCCTCGTAATTTAATCTTATAGTACGGTCCGAAGTTCCACATATTTTTTTAATATACCATTCGTTTCACTCACGAACTCGAACGGATTACGAACTTAAATTTACGGCACGACCCGTTCATTAGCATTTGGAGTAAGTTGGGTCCTTCTGTATAATTCTCCCGATGTGGTACATCCCAATGATGTAAATGTTCGCGGGTGTCCAAGTTTAGTTAAATAAGGAGAATTTATCAACCATTCGTCTTGTAGCATAGACCGAAGAAAGGAAAAAGCATGTGGGTAGGGGGAGAACATGAGCAAGGGGAGATGAAGAGGAGGACAAAAATAGAAGAGGGAGAAAGCTGAGGAAGAGGCTGTGGATAAGAGGGAAACTGAAGAAAGTAGAGGTCTAAGATTTATCCTGGCGAGAAACAAAGAAGATTGAAATTCCAGAATCAACTCTAATAAATAAAGCACCAACAGTCGGCTGATCAAATATCAGGTGAAGAAACAAAGAATTAATACAACAAACAACCCACATACCTATTTACACAAAAAGCAACTTATTCGGAAGAGCAACAGGTGATTGATTGATTGATTGATTGATTGATTGATTGATTGATTGATTGATTGATTGATTGATCCATCGGTCGATCGATTGACTGAGTGACTGATTGATTGATTAAGTGATAAACTGATTGATTGACTGATTGATTGATTAAAAGATATGATTGAGTAACTGGATGATTGATTGATAGATTGACTGATGAGTGGATTGATTTATTGAATAATTTTATACACCGATGCATTTTGATTGATGCTTGATTTGTCACGTCATTTGTTGGTTATAAATGTTTGCCCACATATCACAGCTGTGCTCTGGATTTTTTGTTCATTAAAAATTATTAAACCTAGAAGATCTTCTCCTGATCTGGTCTCCTTTAGTTTAACAGACCAGACTCAAGTTGTAAAATATAGTTGTTTTTTTTTCAGGTCTCTGCTCTTGGTAGCAAAGGAAGAAAAGGCGTTTCTGTCACAGGTAAAATTTTGATCGAAAATTATATTCTTCCAATCGTTTGAGTAAAGCACCTTCAAATGGTTTGGCAGTAATATCGTGGACTCATCTCGTGCAATAGATCATCTGTGGGAACTGGTGGCAGAATGAGAAAGGACGTCAAACTTTGTTCATATCGCTTTCATGGATCTTCAAAATTTTGTATTGACTGCCTTACCACGCCAAAAAGTACAGGTATTTCCAGCTGCCAGTCACATAATAATAATAATAATAATTATAATAATTATAATACATAGCATTTATATAGCGCTCATCCCTGTACATACAGACTCTGAGCGCTTTACATAGAGAAGTAAATAAGTTTATATAATATTCAGTTCACACACCCAGGCTTACTGCACTCTGTACACATGTACTGCAATAGAAATGTTTTAAAAAAACCAAACATTTGGTTTTGCAAACTGTCATGGTCAATCAAGATATTGTTTGAACAAATGTGCTTTTAGAAGTTTCTTTAAAGTACGTAGACTATTTTCTTTACGAATATTTTTAGGCAGTTTATTCCAAACAAATGGTCTTGAGGACGTAAAAGCTCTTTCTCCAAATTTGGAGAATAACTTTCGATATGACACTTGTGATTGGACCTGCTTTAAAAGGTAAGGGAATTTAAGTAAGCGTAAAGATTAATCACCCACGAATTCAAAAGTGAGCATCACATGCAAATAATTTTAGAGGATATCACAGAAGAGATTTAGCCTACCTAAACTAAGTGAGAAAGAAAAGGTTGTCTATACTGCATATCTAGTCATCTGCATTGCCGACTATGCTCATATGTCTATTTTCTTTTTTTTACACCTTTCATGAAAGGAAACTTTCAATTACCAGCGAAAAGCAGAAACTAAATATCTTTAGAAAGTTACCGCCTTTATTCTCATTAGACGATTTATTTAGTTTTGCTTTTAAAATAAAATATGAAGACATTCACTCATTATGGGGATATCGGTGTGAGTTTGAAAAGTATAAGAAAAATACCCGAATAGCAGTAACATCATCATCAATAAACTCCACGAACGGAACATGTCAGCCTTACAACGCAAGGACAAAACAACAACAACAACAACAACAAAAACCATCGTCCTTTTCTCTGAGTAAACAAAACACTTAAGAGCACGTTCAAGAACTCTGACCTGAATATAGAGATCCTGAGGTATTAAGGCGGGAGTCCGGAGACATCGTCCCATCTGCCCCGTATCTGCTCTGCTATCTGTCCCTCTGTCACATACACCCGAAGGGTAGAGACTACGACTGGGGACATCGCGATGCCATCGCTCTTAGTTCCAGAACCAGTCTGCGGGCCCCTCTCTCACTCCGTCCTCGGGGAGGGGAGCAGCGCCAACGACAAGTTCTAATGGTGAGCACGAGAGGCGAGTTGACAGGTCTTTTTTTCTACACTGTTTCAGGGAAGGCTGCAATAGCTAGCAAGCACGCACGACAATTTTTAAGGGGTGTAGATAACTGGGGAATGGTGGGGTTAGGTGGGGGTGGAACGGAGAGGTGAGACTCTATAAAGCAAGTTAGTGTTCCCTGATGTACTGTCCTACGTCCCCCATCCATGAGTTTCTATTGCCATAGACCCATGATGTATCGTCAGTGTTATAGTGCACCTCTTAAAACCCACTGTGCTGTCTTATCCCACCCATCTCCCTCCACTTCGCAGGTGGAAATGTCCCCAGATAGGATCCATTGTCTTCAAATGCGGAGTGGACCATCAATGTTAAAGTGCACACTCAACACATATACCATCATCCCCCCTCTCCTCTCCCCCTCCCCCCATCCCGCTGGTTGGAATGGTCCCACTGCTACGCCACTGGGTCCGCCCATACAAACGTTTTACTTCATTGCTGATAAAGATATATTTTTTTTAAACTGCCAGACAGAATGGGATGCACACATGAATGACTGCACAAATAGACAGATAATTATGAGAACAGACAGGGATGACGGAGGGAGATTGTTGTTTTTTTCCTTGAAAATATTTGGGGGCGTCAATCAGAGCGACACGTAATTTTATAGGGAAGACAAAAACTTAAATAAATGGCTAGAGGTCATGCAAAGCCATGTAGCAAGAAAATGATAAGCTCATATTAATTGTGACTTAAAAAACGAGGTGAGGTGGCCATAAATAAAATACTATAAAAAATTAACGAAAGACTTTTTGATGTTGTAGGTTTGTCTTTGTGATGTTTGGGCGCGTGACTGAATCACGGTTTAGATGTAAAACTTCAAAGAAAGCGACACTAATGTGTAATGATCACTCCTCATTATGTGGCTCTTGTACGTCATAAAGCAGCACCCAGCACCGTTATCAATGTTAAAATAGAAAATGACTATGATTAAACTTTTGGGACGGGAAAGTGGCATATCTTATTATCTAATCATCATTACTGCAAAGTGATGGCTTTATGAACTGGCAGTTCAATTATCTATAGTCCCTTTTAAGAATGGGGAAACATCTTTTTAAAAAAAAAGAAACTTGTGAAGCAAACTACCAGCAAAATTAAATGAATTTACAGAAAGACATTTCGGAAGATAAAAAGCTGCCGGAGATAAAACATGAACAGTTTAAATGTCTGACTCAGAGATTTATTTCAGAGTCTTATTCTGTTTGAAAAAATATTGCACACACTTTACAAATCTTGGATTCGCTACCGGTCTTATCACTGAAATTCGCTCTCTTAGATGGGTTCAGACCCTCACTTTCTTGACCATTATTTGGGTAACATGTGTTGACTGTTTTGAGACTGATTTTACATCTGTGGACCATTATAAAGAAAATTGGCCCCCCAAAATTCCCGACGGTTTCTGCTAGGGGGCCAAATTCAAGATGGCTGCCAAAGTGGTCGACAACGCCAACTTGGAAATTTATCTCTTGAAACAGAGCACTTAGAAGAATGTACAAATAATCTTTGAGGGTAAACCGACGACGCAGATTCCGAATCTGATGTCCATTTGCCATCATGACATCGTTTTTACTAAGAAATCCTAGATGGCTGACGACATCATGTTGGAAATGTCTCCTTTGAACTTAATCTTCACCGCATTTCCATCCTTTAACTTCAGAATACCGCTCACAGACCTGGTCTAGCATAAAAGCATTGCACAACATTTGGCATTCTTGTCAATCTTTGAAGATTTAAATATCATCCATTGCCTTTTTACCCTCTTCAATCTTCTAATTTTTATTTTTTTTTTAAAATTTACATTGTCGTTATGTACAGTTATATCGTCTTGTGCTTTGCTATTTCATATGTTTTGCTTGTATCTGGCTTAATAACATACATTTTTAAAAGTCTTTTTGAAATGTGTATGGAAGTGTTTCTGAGAATGTTTTTTCAACTTGTTTACTATGTTGCTTTGTACAGCCATGCTCTACATTGCTTCAAGGCATCTTGAACTTCAGATTCCTGCATAATTTAGCACTGGCCTATATTCTGTTCAGTCGTGCTTCCATTGATATTGCAGTGTTCAGCACATGCTCATGCAAGAGAGAAAGAGGAAGAGAAGGAAGGAGAGAGAGAGAGAGAGAGAGAGAGAGAGAGAGAGAGAGAGAGAGAGAGAGAGAGAAAGAGAGAGAGAGAAGGAATGAGTGAGTGAGTGTCTGAGTGAGTGAATGAATGAGTGAGTGAGTGAGTGTTTGAGTGAGTGAAAGAGTGAGTGAGTGATTGATTGATTGATTGATTGATTGATTGAGTGAGTGAGTGAGTGAGTGAGTGAGTGAGTGAGTGAGTGAGTGAGTGAGTGAGTGAGTGAGTGAGTGACATGACAAAAAGAGAGACACAGAGAGAGGAGGAAGAGCAGGAGACAGAGAGAGAAAGACGGAGAAGTAGACACATAGTGAAAGAGGAGATTTACAGCTGAACTGATTCTGATCATTGAGCACTTAGTGAATGATGGCAGTTTGAAGTTGATGATAATGAGAATACATTTACCGTAATAAAAAAAATAATAAAAAATAGTAGTAATGATGTTACTGATGATAATAATAATAATGATAACGATGATAATAATAATAGTAATAATAATAACAATAATAATAACTATAATGGTGATAATGTTAGTAATGGTATGATACTAAGAGAACTCAGGTCTTGCCAGTCTGCGGACTGCATTTTGCAGACAACCAACCAGTCAGCATGCCACACAACTAGCCAGCCAGCTAGCCAGCCAGCCAGCCAGCCAATTAATCAGCCAGGCAGCCAGTTAATCAGCCAGCTAATTAGACATACAGATAAACAGACAGACACCCAGGCAGGCAGTAGGCAGAGTGACAGACAGACTGTGTTTATCTTCCAGCTAAAACAATTTGTCAGAATGAAAAGTGAGTACTGGATGATGAATGATGTGATAGAGTACTTGAGTACAGTGCGAACACGTCAGGTGTACAACATTAAATCCGCTGGTATGCGACAAATGATCTATCGCCACTTGTCACTGTGAAGTTAAGGAATATGGATGGGGAAGCTAGGCATTGGAGCTTCGAGCGGCGCTGTGGGGTGCTTTTCTCCTAAATAATACATTAGAGGAGAAAACACACTGAACCTTCGGTCATGCTGACAAATTTGTCTGCATTAACCACTGGCTTCCACCGCAAAGGCGATAATGACCATAGCATTGCCACGACTACCACTTCTACCTCTACCATGATTATGACTTTTATCTCGACTACCACCATTACGACCGCTGCCACACCAAGTTCACAACCACCATCGGTTACACTGACGATTTTTCAACACCGGTATATTCAAATAAACTTAGAAAATGCCATTGCGACTTTCTAAGTCAAAACATTTTGTATGAAAATACAAAAATTGTGTTACCATATTAATGTCCCAATATTCTACAATGGAAAGGTAGTCTTACTCACTGACTTCTACCAGCAATTCTTCCTGTCTATTCCTCATTTCAAACCAAGCTGCCCTAGACATTAATATCTCGAGTCTTCGTGACTTGAAAGACACTAAAAAGAAATTGGTCCCATTTAGAAAACCGTTATCGTAAACAACATCCACAGAAAGAAAAAAACAAAACTGAATTATGACAAAGCCATCATTTTAGAGAAAGCGTCTCAGAGGACATCATTTTATTTCTCACTTTAACTGGCTTTCAGCTTTTCCCATCAGTCTCTCTTCCCTGACCTACACAGATACCTATATTAAAGCACTCAGTAACTTGCTTGTTTTTTTTTTTCTTTTGGTTGTTTTTGGAATATTTCCCTACCACACTCTCCTTTTCTTGTTTTTGTTTTCGGAATATTTCTCTACCAAACTCGTGACACAAGGTCAGAGAAACTCAAAGGCTCGTGAGATATGTTAACTTTCCGTCTTAAACGAGGAAGACACTGACATAAGATAAGATAAGATAAGATAAGATAAGATAAGATATAACTTTATTATCCAATTACTGGAATCCGGAAATTTGCGTTCACAGCATGTTTGACAATAATACCATCCAAATACATAAATGACATCATTACACCCATTCACGACTACAAACACACACATACCCACACACACACATACACATACACATACACATATACACACACACACACACATACACACACACATACACACACACATACACACACATACACATACACACATACACACACACACACACACATACCCACACACACACATACAGAAAAGTTACAAGCCACATCTTTATATATACTGTATATACCATGTTCAGGAACTGCTGCTTATGCGTATGGCGGGTGGTAAAAGAGATCACCTGTATCGCTCTCTATGTATTCTTAAGTATAGTATACATCCACTTCTTTGCGATCTGATGGTACAAGGGATGGGAGCTGTCGTTTTCAATTGATTTGAATTTCTGCTTGCATGACTGTGTGTATAAATCATCAAATACAATATATTCACTATTATAAATAATCAAATGCAATTCGTAAGTGAACAATGAAAGTGGAATAATAAAAGCCTCTAACAACAGACCAATTTTTCAAGTTTGTCTCGGCACATATACTCACTAACATAGTAAAGTTTTAAAAAATTTTCTTATCAAATTGGTGGTCAGAGCAACTTGAAGATAGCTGTGCTGTGCTGTGCTGTGCTGTGCTGTGCTGTGCTGTGCTGCACTGCCATGGCATGGCATGGCATGGCATGCCATCCTATCCTATCCTATCCTATCCTATCCTATCCTATCCTATCCTTTCCTATTCTATACTATACTATACTATACTATACTATACTATACTATACTATACTATACTATACCATACTAGACTATACTATACTAGACTATACAGTACTGTACTGTACTGTACTGTACTGTACTGTATTGTACTGTACTGTACTGTACTGTACTATACTATACTATACTATACTATACTATACTAGACTAGACTAGACTATACAGTACTGTACTGTACTGTACTGTACTGTACTGTACTGTACTGTACTGTACTGTACTGTACTGTAAATTTTGGCATAACTTATATAGACTTCCAACTCCAGTGAAGCAAATTTCCGGATTAAGCAACATAGTAATATCACTGCTTCATCAAATCTCGCTTCCGACTGTAAAGATGCGTTTGCGAATAAAACCCAGTGTAACAGACCATATCAGATAGTCATATTTCTCTGGCAATGGAAAAAGTGGCAAGCGGAAGGAATAAATTATTGTAGAAGTTGTGGCTTTTGATGGCCGGAAGACCATGCATGCATAACAACTTAGAATGGTTCATAGCAGAAAAGTTAGGTTCAGAAAGTGAACTGCAGCAGTGTTGTCCAAGCTTTCTGAGTGCCTTAACAAAGCTCTAGATATAACTCCAGAGTGTTCGTGAATGATTGTACACATCTCATTCTGACCTATTTATCTGTGTCACAGACGGGAAATTTTCTAAAATTGATACTATATCATACTGACTGCGTCAAGTGAAGTGGATCAGTACAATTTCATCATAGAATGCTGTATCATGTGTCACATGCAATTTCATAAAAGACATTTATATACTATATCAAATTACTTCGGTCGCCACTGAATTATAACAAAATAGAGAGAGTTATATTACTTCATCAGCAATAAAAGCCTGAGGGAATTGAAATATTTCCAGAATTGACTACGGACTTAATCCCATTGTGTAAGAGGGTGGTCGTCTTGTATCTGTTACGTTTTCATTATTTCCCCTATCCAATGTTTCATGTGCACTACAGTATCAAATTATCAAATTGAATACGCAGTCCCCAAGGTACAGATCTTACACTACATGAACTCCAGTGCTTGAACAAATAAATGTAATGCAATTGTAAGCAAATACATTATGTCCTGAAAGGATGCTAGACCTATTCAATGTACAAGAGACCAGTGGCTGTATGCATAATCCATTCTTTAGTTAATGTTTTGAGTTAACTACAGTGAACACTACTAATGTTTTGGGAGTTTCCCGTGGTTACCGCAGTGCGTTAACTAATGTAAGGATTATGCATACGGCCACAGATTGAAAAATAATTTGATTGCACAATATCTTATACGTACAGATAACATGTGTGATTGGGAAGCGAAAGAAAGTAGCCTTCATTGTTGGAATATCCGTTTTACAGCTTCCTCAGGCAAATCATTTTATGAGGAATTTTATAGCACCTGTAAAGAGTACTACGTTGGCAATTTTTTTTAGACTTTTTTACAAATGTATGCTGAGAAGTGAAAAAAAAAAGACCTGTAATGATATAAGGCTGTGATATGGAATATGAATTTTGTTATGAGGGTTGACTAGTCATGTAAACAGGTTGTTGAAATTATTGTTTCACTGAAGGTGACAGATTTCTAGGAGGTTCAGTTTAAGCTTTTTTTAAAAATACTTATAAGCTTACATCATACTATGGATGCGTGATCGACTAGTCTCGATCGACTGTGCCCCTGTTCTAAAGAAGAAAAATAATATCCAATAAAATTGAATAGAAAAATTGAAATACAGTTGATCCCGCATAATCATAACCCCTCGGGAGCATGGAAAATGTGGCGCTTAAAAGGATCTGCGTTTATCCGGTACCTTTTACATTGAAATGTGTCTTTGGTTACGGGAAAAATCTTGCTATTAAACAGAACGTGCAATTATCTGGTTGCGATGAAACGGAGTCGGCTGTAACAATGATAAATGAGTAAGACTGGATACTGTGCTTTGATGACCGCTGGAACACTCCGACATCTCTATGATAATCCTGCTACATTCATCTTGTTGAAGTCAGCAAGTGCAACGGGCAATTACAAAGACAAATACGGTATAGACCAATAATTTTTCAAAGTGATGAATTGTTCCATCCTCAGATCGAAACAAACGCTTCCGGGTAGTGACTGGTCATTGGTCACGTGACTAATGTCACGCCATCATAACTAATGCATCATTTTGCACTTTGGCGTGCAATCTTTCATGTCAAATCCCCCNCCTCCCCCTTTTTTTTTAGATCAGTTTGCAATGGACATGCTTTACTGTGCAACTCTGCTGCAGCTCTCTTTGAGGAAGATTGCACGTCACTGTGTAGAATGGTGCTTAGTTATAGTGATCTTACCTTAGACACGTGACCTTAAGGAAACGCTCCTTAGACTTTACCCGAGGATAGTTTGTAGTATCCCATACATTCCTTATAACACGATTAGCATTGATTTGCGGGATATATACGGCTTTATCTATTGCCCGTCATTGAAAAAACAATGTGATCACTGTGAACACGCACATTATACTAAATCACTGGGTAAAAACCTGCAAATCTACGATCGGAAAGGTTGGTGTGGACACTTTTTATTAGGGCATAGATTCCCCAGCACTTATCTGCATGTTATGCTATATGAAAAAAAAAATATGTCAAAAGTTTTCGAAGTGAAAACCAGTGAAAAGTTCATTATGACTGTTGAATAATGAGTATAAGATAGTGGAGTCTGTGTATGGCAACTAACGGTCTTTCGAAAGGCAGCAGCAGCAGCAGCAGCAGCAGCAGCAGCAGCAGCAGCAGCAGCAGCAGCAGCAACGGTAGCAGCAGCAGTAGTTAGTAATTTTGGTCAGAGCAGTCTTCAATTCTGACCAAATACAAATAGATTAACATGGAACCTGTTTTACAAAGATTCCAGAGGACTCCCCCTT
>JAWQUT010000162.1:1154370-1173276 GCA_033807755.1 Ellobium chinense
CATCCTTTTTCGCTTATGACAACATTTTAAATAAAAAATCACTGTCAGAACTAGCAGTGATCTTGTTATGTATTCACGTTTGGTGTTTTGTATTTATGAGTATTATTATGTAAGTATCTGTAATGAAAGTAATGTATACCATGGTATGGCACAGTAAAACATGTAGGAAACATACCACATCACATTAAAACATGTTTCCTCCAGGGAAAACAATAGTCCTAATAATTTTTTTTTCATTAAAGATAATATGCTTTCTGGCATGTCAGTTTCTTTGAACATACTAGTTCAAAATATCGCTTAAACGTATAGCAATAAGACAAAAGCAATGACATATTCAAGCCAAAATCGCTTATTTGATGAGTAAACAGATTACTTTAAGGGATGTGATCAAAAGGCTCTGTTAATCGATCATCGAGACCGCCAACTGTCGTTTTAAAAGAAAGGTCAAACCATCCATCAGACCCACGCTTGTTCTTATACATTTCACGTTTTTGTCATTGACTTCAAGGACGGTAAACAGACTACGTGGTGCCAACAGGGTCGATAACCGAGGTAATGGTAACCTCTAGTTCCCTTGTTTCCCTTGGAAATGATGAGTCAAATCCCGGCTGTTCCTGTCAGATCGATGACAAATAACTGTTATTAACATTGACATAAATAGCCAGTGAATTCAAAAGAGATGCCTGCCGTGAGCAGGTTTTACATTAGGTGGACATAGGTCACAAAGGACATCGCTTCCGCGGATGGGGACAGTCAGTATATTTTGTCAGGTCAGGGCCAGAACTGGCGTACAGCGGCATAAGTATCTGTTTAGCATGAAACATAGCGTGCGTCTAAGACGTTTTGTTGTAAATGGACAGACCAGACTTCGAATCTTCGACTTCGAGCTCCATCTTTAATCTTTACCCTTGCAGGGCAACACACGGAGTCATACGCTGAAACCAACTCCTGCTAAAGCGAGATCGAATGAATTCGACGTCCCCTGTCCAGTCCGCAATGGCGGAAGGCCTAAAGGTGGGCTAATATCAAATCGGTCAGCCGGCAAATTTTACAGAGAGGCGCTACCAGGGCGTAACAGGTCTAGTGGCTAGACTCCTTTTCGCTAATGGAAGCATAGCATTACAAACGTTAAGCCGTGTTGCAGCAGGCTTTCCTGTAATTTGGATGATGATGTGGTTCCCTGTTTAAAATCTTTGGTTTTTTTTTTTTCGTCGCCCTTTTCCTACACCACACATATGCAATGTCCAGTCTGCGGGCAAGACAAGCCAAACCCGGCCCATGCAATGCTTCACTGGGGCCCGGCGTAGTGGTTCGGTAGTGACTGAATACACCCCTTATTAGCTTAGAAAAAAATAATAGGCAAATTACGACTTTAGTCCCAGTGGTGCTACTCTATATATACAAAACAGATTGATAGGTGTAATGACGGCAATCTCTATGGCGCGCAGGTAATTCCCACGCCACCCTTTTGGATCTTTCTGTCGGGGAAGAGAGCAATGATACTGACCGTTTTTCTTTAGAATTTTTCTTTCGGGGGTTCATTTTTACAGTTATGGTACCCCCCCAGACCATGCTGCGCGCTAGCTTCAGGTATCTTGGGAAGCTTAAGGTAGCTTAATTTCTGGGGTTCAAAAATGATTTATTGTGCAAGATATCTAGCAGAGTGCAGATTTCTTTTCCCCCGGTACCTTATCTCTCTAGCATGAAAGGAGAACTCGTATGGTCTGCTGCTTCCTTGAAAAGTGCCTGATAAAGTTGAGCACATCTATTTTCCAGACCTGCTCTTGTCATAGAAATATCTATGTACATGTATTTTAATCTCATTCTTATCCTCTGCATTGTTGTTTTTTACTGCTTCGTTCTCATAGTATCACAACCACCAAAACCTTGTCGCTTGTTTTGCTTGTTACTGAAAATTCCCGCAACTTTTCGAGTAAAATCATTTTCCCTTTCGTGATCGTAGACCTAAACACAAGGACAAAAATGAATACATTTTCTCCAATCGCACCTGTTCGGGAAAACTTCCCACACTAAATACAGTGTTCTGATACAGGTCCAAGATTAGACATTATGGACTCGCCCTCTGAAATTAAACTTCCTGAAATCTTTTTGTATATTCCGTAGAAGTGGGTAGATACCTTAATTAAGCATCACAATACTTTGCCCTAGAGATCTAATTATCGAAAGATGGGTTCAATTTCGAAAGTGATACTTTGTACCGAGTAGGCATTTCGATATTTTTCAATACATCTGATACTTTCGACTTCCAATGTTATAGATACTTTCAACACATCCGATACATTTGATTCTTACGATACCTCTGATACTTTGTTTACCTCCGATACTTTAGATACTTCCACTTTTTTCTATACATGCGACACTTTCGATTTTTGATACCGCCTATTAATGACACTTTCTATCATGTATGTTGCGGAGCACAGTTAGGTTCCTGGTTACGACCCAGGGGTTTAATCAAGACCGTCGTCGTTAATAGCATTATTATTATAGCAAAAACACCCATTCTTCGACTCGGAAGACCCCATTCTTCAAACGGGAAGACCATGCCTGAGAATTTTCTGTTTGGAGCATACTGGCAGCGGGCATCGGAGCGTGACATGACTATCGACCCACAAACGCTTATGAAGGGAATTTTATTTTTTAGCAGCTGCAGATGCAAGACAACAGCTGACGGTTACACGAAATTTTACAAAGAAGAATAGGATTTTAGAAAGATGAAGCATCTATAAACAGACACACTAAGGCCGCCACGCAACGCGTCACTGACAAATATGACGGTACGTCAGATTTCATGAGTATAAATGGCAATGTAATAAAATATATAGGCGTTAATATACGCGTCCCTTTAGCTTCACTGTAGTACCATGATCATCATCACGGTCTTCTTAATTTCCTCTTTCTCATCGTTCTCATGTAGACACTTCAAACATATTACAACTGGAAAACTTCATAAGATTTTAGTATGAAATATATACATAGTGAACCATTTCAAGCACAAGTTTACGGGGCACGTCATTCCTCCGACAGACACCTACAATGTAACTTACAATGTAAAATCATCATCATTGACATTACGAGGCATGGGCAAATGTAGAAAACGGAAATAGACACATTAAAAGAGAATTAAACCAAATAATAATCCTAACATTTGGGCTCATTGGTCTACTTTGTTATGGAATAGACATAAAGATCACCAACACCACCACCATCACCATCACCACCACCACCACCACCACCGTCATTCAAGATCATCATTTTCCGACAGCCTTGTCCACTCTCCTCTTTTCCCCACTCCCCCCTCCCCCCAGCTAAACTAGGCATCTCTTTCACTTACACCCTCTACATTGAAATCACCGCCCCCTTTTCTCTATTTAGAGCTATAGATGACCTCCCACAGAGCCACCAAATATATCAGCCTCACGTTTTGCACGCAACCGCGACATAATCTATTATTAGATCTTACTATAAAAGCGTTCTGATGTTCTCATTTCGAGAACACAAATTGACACTTCAATACCACAGAGTTTGAAGTCTTTTCCTCGTTTGGAGCATTACGTTACCCTCATTTATCAAACGCACCAGGGAAGCCAGGTCCGGATAAATGACTGCCACGGTGCCCCCTACCTTCTCATGATGCCATGGCACTATTTTTTGCATTGGTCTTAACACTTCTTACTATCTCTGGAATAAAAGCCTACCTCCCATTGACTTTGCACTTTGGAGGAGATGGATGTGGCTGCAGAGATGACTGGTCGTAACACTTTTTACTTACTATCTTTGGACTAGGAGCCCACCTCTTTTTGACTTTTGCTTTTTGGAGGATGCGGTGATGACAAGCTGCTGACATCTTTCCCACTATTCGGAGAATCATGGCACCATTATTAGCCAGAATCACTGGGGAGGTCATACCAGGGGTGCTGACTACCACATCATTTCCTTCCCAACCCTTCCTCACAACATTACGTACCACTAGTATGCATTGCCATGGACTAGAAACCCACTCTCTCCTCCTTTCACCCCCTACTCCGACCTTCGTAGTTGATGCGGGGGAGGAGGCGAAGAAGGGGGGTAATTACGGCTCCCTCAAGCATGCTCCACCCCGAAAATCTCTTCTATTCAACCTTGGGTTGGCCTGGGTTAACGAGTAGATCTAACCTATTTTCATACGCTTACCGCAGTTCTATCACTTCATGAGATAACTACCTCACCCAAATTAGAAATATTATCAATATTATATTGTCTTGCTTGGACGTCTGTACCTTTCTCTTTGCTGGGTCACAGGAGATAAATTAGATAAATTGTACAGAGGACAAGATAATATGACCCATTTAATATTTTGAAAACGTAAACATTAATAAGAGCCTCTTTTAAAATATATGTCCTTAATTGGCTACCAGTACGAAACAAAATTGAGTATAAAATGACAGCCTTCTATTATAAGACCATGATGGTATTTCGCATCGAATACATACCAGGTTTATTGTCAGTGCGCAAGTCAATTAGATCATTATGTTCTTGAAATTTTTGCTGTATCTTAGTGCTAAAAATGAACATTTTTTAAAGGAAAGAACTTTAAATGCCACAGGCAGGATCATCGGCGTTGAGTAAACTACTAAAAATATTCGTGTAGCGAAATAATGTGAACATCTTTAAGAGACTGTTGAGGAAATATTTGTTTAAATTATCTGTATATATATATCCTGCAAAACTAAATGTCTTGGTATTTGCCCTACCAACATTAAAGAAGTGTGTATGCTTGGACGTATGTGGTTGCATGTTGTGAATTTCGTTGTTTTTTTTTCCTGTTTGCTGCAAAGTGCTCAGAGCCTATTTTGGATGAGCCCTCTACAAATGCGATACATTATTATGATAATTATTATTAATTGGAAAGCAGCTTGGTCGTGCGGTTTGTGAGTCGTTCTTAGAAACTGAAGACTTTTAATTTTAAGGTTTATGTATTTGACTCGCGAGCTGGGCAGTTTACGTTGTAGTGTCCATGCGAAAGACACTTCACTTCCATTTCCTCACTCGACTCATGTGTAAACGAGTATCTGGCTTTAGAGCTTGGGGGACCAGGGCGCTGCATCGCTGTCGCCCAGCAATGACTTTGTTATGTATTTCATTCGTGGTATCATTTTGTATTTACATTTGAAATGGGCATTGTTATACGTGTTTGTATTATGAATAAAATGTATAACATTGTATGACATTGTAAAACAATTTCCCTGCGAGGTAAATAAAGTCGTATTTTCATTTACATTTCATTTAACAACACTTATGTTGCAGTTCCATATGCTATCAGCATGTCCAAGGGAAGGTCTTTCATAGCTTACGTTTCTCATTCGTTCTTATATACTCGCCTTGCCTTCAGCGTGGCACGCCGACGAGCTGTTCCTAACCTCTCTATCCAATATTCTGAGAATTTCCGGAAGATTGGAACGCTCTCGTGGAGCCAGGTTAAATATGGAGATCGTTCTCTTAACATTTCCATGTGACCCACGTATTGTGACCCTTGGTTCCCCTGGCCAAAAGCAAGAAGGTGAAGAGAATTGGAATACTGCGCTGACAGGCGTTAATTTTCCCCAGATGGAAGACGGTGACATGGAAGTATCCTGAGAGGAAGCGTTCAGGAAGAACATGGTCAAAGACATTGGGTATTCGCATGAAAACACATGGGTGTACCGCAGGTGTCTAATTGTGTACCAGTCATTAGCAGCTCACGTTGGCAATGTAAATATCACTTTTAAGTAGCTATGGTAACATGTGAATGGAAACAGCTGTCCTGTAAGTTTTCTTCTGCCATTAGGGGCATTCAAATAGAGCGATATGAATTATTTATTAACTCTGAAGATGCCAGCTCATTATATCCGCGACAATAATTCTCGGTCGGTGCTGTTTATAGTACATATAATCCCGGAGTAACGACCGCCGAGTGTTTTTCATGATCGTGCGGTAATTTGATTAGGCAAATCTGTATAGAACGCATAAATCAATAACGAAATTGACATGGCAGATTTCCTGCAGTAATGAAATTCCAGTATAATCTCACTGCTTTCTTATCCTCAGTTGCTCTGTCTCTTGACAACAGCTATTTGAAATGACATCAATTATAGATTCACCAAAATGATTCCTTTCTTCTTCATCAGAACTAATAAAGCCTAGTAACTTGAGAGTACTAAAAGAACATACAAAACCCAAAACTTCAGGACTTTCCAGGTTGTCTTGTAAGTCAGACATTAAAACTATAATGGTAACTTTGTAGTTTTGAGTGTGCTAAACTTTTGACTTAACTGTTAGCTTAAATCTCAAAATTAATACAGATCAATAAAAACGATTCTGTTTTTTGAAGAGTTACTTGGTGCAAGACATATCAACATACTATTTTAACAAACATTAGGACGCCCAATAAAATGACATAATACGTATTGAAACTATTTGAAGTACACACGTCTCTTTCTTACCAAGAGCCACGCCTATCTGGACATTGGAGACTGCGCAGTTTTCACAAGTACATTTGAGAGGTTGCGCATTAACAATGGGATCTCTTACCATCGCAGGAATTATATTAGTGCATTTGTGCTGAGTGCATCCTTAGCAGCGTTCAACATACAGAGTTCATGAACTTGTTATGATTGTATGGATCCCATCGTTAATGCACAAGCTCTCATTTGTTTCTACACACACAGATAACTGACAGTAGGCAACTTGATAGTTTGTGTATCGGAAGTGAATGGCATTATTCAAGTTCAAAGGCAGAGACGGCGCCAGATCTGTCCTGGATTGCAATTTTGCAGACAGCCTATTTGGGACATTTACCCTTTAAAGTCTCCTCTCTAATCTTCTTGAAATCGGAAAACAGAATAGATAATGTAATTAATATTTCATTTAAAAACATCAAAGCATCAAAGCTTTTTTTTTCTTTTTTAATTATAAGAGAGGCTCGTTGCTAATTTATTGACAAATATTAGCATCCCTTTGAAACCCGCGCTCTTTCATGGAACTGGTTCAAGCAATCAGATAAGTGCTACCCGACAAACGATCCGCATTTACTGATCTCCTACAATACTTTTAAAAGCCTACTTTCCCACAACGACGGCCATCAAAGAAGATACGGCCATTTTCTGTAAATTATTAGGCTCTTTATTTACTCAGAAGGCGCTTCTAATCTCGACAACCAAGAAAGGTCATGTGGACACATTGACTCCAACATCTTGCAGGACATAGATCTCTCACACCTCCCTTGACTCTCTTCGAACTGTGCCTGATCTGTAAAAATGTCATTACCCAGCGAAGCCATCTAGCGCTACAGTTGGGTCAACTCATCTGGCGTACAGTGCTGTTGTCCAGCTCTTATCCCAAGTATCTTGGCCACGCTGTCAGAAAACCTGATGATCTTCAGAGCATGACGCCAGCCACCTTGACAATGGCCATTCTGACAGATTTCATTCCCTTCCCTGCCTCCTGTCAAGGGTTTCTTCAATCTCTTCACGGTATTAGTAGTAAATTAACGGCTCTGTAAGAGATCGTCCGCTCTGGAGTTTTAAGTCCTCCTGCCAATTATTACTTGGAAATTACTCTAGCCGACACCACTGGTCCAATCAATAGCCTTCCCTCACGTCCTGCACCAGTCTCCACTAGATTAAACCAGGCACGTTTCAGCGGTTTCTGTCACCTTTTACTTCTCCTTTGTAAACAATGTCGAGTACACCACTGTGCACCAAAATGATAGAAAGATAAAACGTGAAAGAAACTCTATGGACATCACTGCCAGCAAGCGGTAATTATTTCAGAATAATAATCATCATCATTGTCATCGTCATCGTCATTATCACCATATCATACAATAAGTAAGGTCTTTTGCAAGGAAGTGATTTTTTGGGGGGTAATCTAGCACTTTATCCAAACGGTTTACAGCCTTAACCGCCAATGCTTATGTGCAAGACAAAAAAATAAACTCAAAATATTAATACGTCTCTATCAACACTGTCATACCCCGTTGCACATAATACTGTAAAAGGGTCAGTGTCAAGTATCACAATAAAGATATCCTTAAGCAGTTATGACAACAATCAAACGCACTACGGCGAGATACTTAATTAAAAAAAAACACATGAAGAAGAGCTAGTAAGATTTCCTTCCTCTTGCTCCATCTAAAAGAAGCAGCAAAAAGGTTAGTGGTCTTAGATATGATCCTCACTAAATAAAATGAATTAAGGCTCTAGTGGTCATGAACTTGCATTATTTGAGTTTTTACGATGCTGTCTAAAATATGAGCCTCTCGTCTCCATAATAACGACACCAATAAGAACAAGAAATTCTCAGAAAGCCTTCCGCAGAAAGAGTCTTGAGCAAAAGAGAAAAAAACCCATGGAGGATAATATATTTATTATTATATATTATTTATATTATAGGACTTTTTTTTACTATTAAAAAAATGTTCTGGCAGGTGGAGTCTACTTACCGTTATATTAATCAAACCCCAGGAAGGACAGACAGGAGTCATGCCTCGGTTTGTAGGAACTTGACTTACGCCAGTTAGTCACGGAATGAGATCACGAAGATTTGAGACTAAAAACAGACTGAATAACATACTATCTTTTTTTTTTCTCGTTTGTAAAAATTACATATAAACACCACCACCACCACCACCACCAATAATAATAATAATAACAACAACAACAACAACAACAACAACAACAACAACAACAACAACAACAACAACAACAATAACAACAGCAACAACAACAACAACAACAACGACGACGACGACGACGACGGCGACAACAACAACAAAAATAGACGTTACAACAACAATAACAACAACAACAAAACCTGATGCAGATCTAGGTCTAGTCTTTTGTGCATCTTTGTGCCACTCAGTGACGTTTTTAGTTGCCTAGTTGTTGAACAATCAGAAATTTACTCAGCAAACCTACAAAACCTCAGGTCAGGCGGTGCACATTATAGCCGATTTATGGCAGTCACTAAATTCAGGGAGATTTCTTTTTTAAACTTTTTAAATATAAGATGACAAATGCTATTGGTTTCTGTTAATTTCAATGGCAAAGATCATGCTCGGGTATTACAGGTCTCGACTGACATTAGTAAAACAAGATGTTTCCTATATTTAAATTCATTGCCCTTTTTTTTTTTGTCAAACAATACTCTGCTCAGTTTTCTGTAATTACCGAAGCCATGTCAAGCAATGTTTTAGTTTAATCAAATTCGACATTTTAGATAATATACTGTGATTTGTGATAGAATATACAAAACAGAATCAATGAAAACTCATTAGTCTGTTTAGGTTTGATTTTATGGTAGACGGACAAAATCGCTTCAAGAAGACAATAAATATTACCATTACCAGCAAAGGTGTGAGCTAATTAGATAAGAATAGGTCGTGTCCTGTAGTAAATCTCCTTTGGGATGATTAATACGGTCGATTTCGTTTAAACGCAATTCCATCTATCTCACTTTTGGCTCAATGTCAAAGACAGTCAGAGAACATGGAGAAGTTTCGAAGATGGTAACACAGTATAATCGGAGCTTTTCCACAGCTCCCGCAAAGGTCCAATTACAAAGAGCTGATTCTTATTTCGTCGGATATCTTTCCGGCCAGGGTTGTTTTCTCAGTAAACCTTTATATAATATTTTTCCCCTGGGGCATTCTCTAATGGATGGAAAATTGCTTGCTTAATTATAGCTGTTGTGATCGACCGCGTTTTTCTGCCAGGCATAGAAGGTAGATATGACATTATATGAACAACATTTTTTTCCGATTCCAAGTAGATGATGCAACCTAATGGACGCTGTCTCTGAAGGGGTTTGCTGGGATTCATTTCGTTATTTCTTCTTTTTTTTTTGTCATTCCTTTTTTGACTGCTATCTTTCGGGCACTTTTCTACATTCAAATCTCTCACGTATGTATACTACTACGACTGGTGTAGGTGATCAAGGACCTTCAATTCTGTCTTCCAGATGTCCATTCGAACATTTTTCCAGCGCTCTATGCACCCATCCATCTTGCAAATCCATACAAAGTTTTCTCTCTCTCTACAACTACCTCGTTTACCATGTAGTTTTGTCGTTGTCATCAAACAATTAGGCCACAGGTCTATAGCCTTAGCTACCAATTCGAATTCGATGTTGATGTGCCGTTTTGTAAGTTAAGGGCTATTTGGTCTGCTTAGTTGGTTCTTTTCACATAATGTGAGCACACTGACGAAGTTCTTAGGAAATAACCGTCTTTATGCTGGGATAGAATATATTTTTCCATTCGATAGCTTCGCTTAAATGCGGACAATAGAGTATATTATGCATCTCTTTACAAGGCGCTGAGCACGACGGTAGAGTTTTGCAGCCCAGGTCATCTAATTGGACGATCATTCTCTGTAACAATAACCACGCAGCCAGTGGAAGGCTGGACCCGAGCAGCCATGCGATAGGAGAGTTAAATTATAATTTGATATGAATATGTTTCCGTGTCCCTCTGTTTGATTGATAATATGTTTTCATTAGCTTTGTTGTTGTTATTGTTGTTGGCAGAAGTATGCAAAAACACAGAGGTGTCTTCTCGGCTTTAATAAGCAAACCAGATCGAAATTTCGGTAGACCTATAAGACTTTCAATGAATATCGAAGCTGAGGAACAAAATTACTTACTAAATGTTCATAGTCGGTAAATATTTGGGACCAGGAGGCAGCTCAGTGACCATAAAGGACTTATCTGCTTATGCTTAAAAAAGAATAATTTCATCAACAATAATCTTAATCATTCATTATTCTCAGAAGCAAAGAACGGCAACTCTCGAACGACCCACAAGGCTTTTTTTTCTGCTGTTTGGCTTTGTAAATCTGATAAGCATCTGTGAACACAATATCAGTCATAGAGGTTTATGTGTGCGCATGAAATTCTTCTTTTTTTTCTGGTGATATCATAAAACATTTTCTAGCACTTTCAAAGTATTGAATAAAGCATCGGCAGCCTCTTGAAATTAAGAGAGATCAAGACCAAAATACCCAGTACACACGTTTCCAATACTAGCCGCTGATCACACTGCTATTACCGCATACTGACTTTAAATGATATTTTTACTTTTTCTCGTCCAGTTGTTGGTTGCGAAACTTCACATGGAAAGGCTAAGTATCTCTAAGACTCCAGGACTGAATTCAGTTACATGAACTGCAAAAGTGGATTTGCTATATAATTTCGAAGTTACAGCTGGGATAGAGAGATAAACGTGAAGTTTACCTATACTTACGAGCGCTACCTAACGGTTTCAAGTGAGTTTCTTTCAGCAAAATGACAAGTGATGAGCCAATCCTTCAGTCACGATACACAGCCTTCAAGCTCTAATTATCGAAGATTCGGTTTGATCTGATACTTGGTGCTGGGGTAGCATTATGTTATATCAATATTTCCAATATTTTTTATACTTTCAATACGTTCGATACTTTGATATATCGATACACTCGATACCTTTTGATAACATTAGGCTTTGCACTGAGGAGACAGATTTGTGACTGAGAGTCGCAAGAAGATCAAAATTAGTTGCGATACTCCAATATCTTTAATATTTCCGATGCTCTCAACACCTCCGATACCGAATCGAAATTCCCCAGTATCAAATGTCTTGATATTCAGGAACGGCACCGCCCATCACTAAAAATTAACCATTAAGTGATGCCGGAAGTAATAAGGGTATGCACAGTCTAAATTTAAAATAGGACATAGAAGGTGACTTTGGCCTTTAGCCAGTGAAAGCAACTTCTATTGAAAAAAATGACCAAGTGGCCATGTGGGCACTCCCCTTATGAATTTTTAACATAGATGAATGAATGAATTAATTTACACTTCCATAATTTACATGGCATACATTCTGCCTCTTCTTAGCACCCATTTCGTTTCATTTCTTCCATTTGAGAACAATGCCTCGCCAGTTCCTTTTTCCTCTCTTCTTTCTTCGTATCTTTTACAGAGCATAACATACTTGTCTGCCATCCTGAAAACCCTTCTCTTTAGAACCAATCGTATTGTTCTTTATTGAACATCGTTCAATGTCTGTATTCCCACTGGCCTCTGGGATTTTTTTCTGCCTCGTATTTCACGCGCTGTAATTTCTATAGCAGTTCTATTTTAAACGGGTCATGTCCTCTGATGTGACCGAAATATCTTAGCTTCCGATCATACCAATCCATTCTGATGAAAAACGGCCATATTTGTAATAAGGTATCTGACCTCATTTTCGGACGCCCCACAAATATCTTCTTCGTCTAACTCAATAATAGCATGGACAAGGATCGAAGCAGCGAAATTTATGTGGCCTGACGGGAAATACTATATATTGAGGACGATGAGTGGTAACCACGAACATGCTACTTATTAATTATGTTGTCGGTGCCGGCAAAACTGATGATTTGTAAACAGCTTTATCTTTGTCTACCAAATGAAGAAAGTGTTGAGGAGACAGTAATGAGGGGGAAAAAAACAGCTGGGCTTAGACCGGAGCGTATGAATTTCACGGCAAACTCCCGGAGACCAAGTCAATACGACCTGGTTACACTACAACAGAAAATGACTCTGCGGTATCATTTTGTGTCCTGGAGGCTTCAGGGTGTTTACAAATTGACACTAAAACTACGTTATTTCCAGCAGGGAACGTCGTCTGTTACGTCAATGAGGGTTTTGTGATACAGTTGACGCCACTTAATAGCAAATCCATATTGCGACTGAACGGTGTCTATAAGAGAAATAAAAATGTTCGACGAATGAAATGTTGTGAAGAAGTGTTTACTACACTGTCTATGTAGATTTTGTATTATGTACTTTGCACGAGTTATTTCCATTATCGGATTATCCATTTTTAATTGCTAATGAGGTTTTGTGCAATAAATAGGACGTAGTCCAGAAAATTCGATAATCCGATCAAATGCTTAGGAAGCAAAAGGTTCGGATTAACGAGACACGATTGTACTCTGCAAAATGACCAACTGTTGGACATTTTGAACACTGGAATTTGCGAGTAGGAAAATGTTCGGCATATCATGTCATAAAAAACAACAGTTTTCCATGTCAAAATAAGTTGAGTTCAAGTGAAATCTGTGGTGTTAAAACAGCAGAACACATTTTCTGAAGTGGAAATTCCAACATTCAGTTGTCCAGTCCGTTGATAAATTTGCAGAACTTAAAAGGTGAGTCATTTCAAAGAACGGAGCAGAAAAGCTCAAAATCATGAGACGTTTATTTAAAAGATAACTTCCTTATTTAAGTTCAGCTTATCGCTCAAAACTTTTTCTTAGAGCTCATGTTTTAAAGTCAGAAGCGGAAAAAGCAACCAGGGGCCAAGGCTGACTTTTTCAACAGGGTAATCATAGCTGAACATGATTGTCACTTATAGTCACATATGCGGTATTAGTCGAAAGTGCTATAATATCCGTTCGTAGTCACATTTCATGTTGTAGAATTTAGGTCCAATTAGGCTAGACCTAGCAGGCTTAGGCTAATAAACAAAACATTGGGAACACGACCTTGCAGGAAAAACCCATCCAGACCGTAGGGGAGTGACAATCTGTCAAGCTTTAAAAAGAATGACCTTTGGTTGCTTGGGTAGCAGACTGACTAACATCTTTGGACAAACCGCTCTATGCTCAGCGACTCCCTCCCCCTCCCCCGTTTCCACCTCTAGCCAAATATCCAGACCTAAAACAAGAAGATACTAATTTTATTGAAAACGTAATTTTCGGCCCAGTCTACACCATGAAGCCGAGCCCACCTTTTTGCAAATGGGTAGGCCTATATGAGTATTGCCATCGTCAAATCTTGCCGGTTTTGAGAACAGGGGGGCCAACTGAATTACTTTTCCAAGAAGTTTTGTCATTCATGTTATTTCCCAAGAAGAATTTATGTTTATTTAATAAGTTTGTTTGTATGTTTCATAAAGTCAGAAACCTCCTTCATAAAAAAAGTAAATCTACCCCAAGGTGCTTTCCCCAACCAAAGATTTTGGGAATCAGCTACATTGCACTATAAAATAGGCAACGTGGCAACACCAGCACTAGGCTTGTGAATGGAGAGATGTGTGTGGTGAGACTGTTCATGTGGCTTTCTGCAAGTGTGGATTCATTTCTAAACTGAGCGAAAAATAAAAGTGGTCGTAAACTTGTGACTGAAGGCATGTCACTTGTCAGCAACAGTGTTAATTATTGTCGAATAAAGAGGTCCTTGATAATAATGAATTTCACTATAGAGTAGTGTCTCGTTTTACCAATATGTTATTTTTGTTCCGCATCACATTAAACCGCAATAGGTGAAAGTACCACAAATCAAGCCGAGACCTTGATTAGCAGCTCTTCTTTACTAGCCGGTGAAATTTCCTTGCTTTCATTGAGTTTTTTTGTGAGGCCACTCCACATTTGGCTGTAGGGGTGTCCAGGTTCTTCTTTATCCCTATTAATCAGTGAATAGAGCAGAGAAAATTTGAGGGGTATCAGGTTCTGAACATAGGTCAAAGTAAGAATAGGCCTGACAAAGAGCAAATAAATAGGATTCGGCGGTGTTCTTGTTTAACTTGCCACGAAGGCCAAGGTCGATCAACGGCATTTTCGGCTGGTAATCAGTGATTATATGATTATATGGACCCTTCGCCCCTGACAACAGTAACAACAACAACAACAACAACATCAACAACAAGAGCAACAACACATGAACAATCAAAAAAAAGTTTTCTGACAACACACACTCATAACCTAAAGGGCAATTTTGTAGTTTCAAAATGCTTAGATAATCAAATTGTACATTATTTTTTTATGGTCTTGAGTAAACTATCTGTTTCCTGAGAAAGGGTGCAATTAAGCGTACAGTGCGATAAACAGAGTTGATTGTGCGTGTACGTCGTGAACCCCCGGGGCTCTCGTGTAACTGAGACATAAATTGTAATGCCGTCTACACAGATGTTTACCTTAGAGTCAAATATCTGGCCTGTTAGGAAGGAAGAACTCTTGTGTTGTCTGCTTCTATGTGATGTTGGATGCTCAGATAAGGCCTAACGTAGCTTGTATTCTCATGTCCTGATACAAAACTGAGTAAGGCTGTGGATCATGATATCCTTAGATGGACACGTGTGATTATCTATTTAATGTTTTCTTATCATGTGTTCTTGTGTGTGTGTGTGTGTCTGTGTGTGTTTGTGTGATTGTGCGTGTGCGTGTGTGTGTGTGTGTGTGTGTGTGTGTGTGTGTGTGTGTGTGTGTGTGTGTGTGTGTGTGTGTGTGTGTGTGTGTGTGTGTGCGCGCACGCACAAATGCGTGTAAAAGCAACAAAAAAGACCTCATCAAGTATGTCTATTTGCCTGGCAGTTCATCTGTATAATATATACCTTCTTGTCTGCGTGTCCGCCCTTGTCTCTGTCAGTTAACAAAATGACATGTCTGTCTGTCCGACGGTCCGGGGACTTCCCTGCTCCCAATCTGCCTGGCCTCGCCTGCCTTCATTTCTCTGTCAGGTTATTTGGTTGTTTTTGTTTGTATCTATCCGCCCATTCATCTTAACACCTGTATGTCCACTCCTTCGCCCATTTATCTGTCTGTCTGTCTGTCTGTCTGTCTGTCTGTCTGTCTGTCTGTCTGTCTGTCTAAAGGACCATGTTTAAGATGTAACTCTGTCTGCAACATTTCCATTTCGTATACTTTAATCTTAGTCTAGATTCCACATAAGCACAGCCATTCCCCTGATGCCCCGAGCTTCTATACCCCTATAATGGCACCTTCTTTTACTGAAATCTCAGACTTTATTTGCCGGGGGGCATTATCTACTCTTTTTACTGAAAAAAAAATCCAGCTTCTTTTTAAAGCGTCGCTGCCTTCTCTGTCAGTTTTGTTCCATCGACCCCCTCTACACCCCCCCCCCCCCCCNTCAAAACGTCCGTTACAAGTCTATAGCCTCGCCTCCAGTTAACCGCCAGTTGCTATATATCGTCCATCGCAGTTCAAAGAAGCCATTCTCCCGTGGGATTTGCTCTGACCAATAGAATCATTCATAAATAAACACGAAAGTCAGAGACTTGATGGTGCCAGCCAGTGAATGGGAATGTTACGTATCATAAAAGTCAATAAGATCCTTCGACATGCTACATTCTGATATTTACTTGATGGCATATTACTGCTTTGCACCGAACAAATCCAGTCTTCGTTCCGCCTGATGACGTAGAACAGTGCTGGCCCAGCCTGTGGGTGTTGGACTGTGTAAGCGCTAGTCCCCTTCTAACAGTACTTCGCTGATTTCCACAGAGGTGGAAATATCGAGCAGACTTCCGTTCTTCTATATTATATGTCTTTCTTTTCTTCATTGCTTCCGCGATTCGGATAATTTTAGCCGCTTAATCATAATTTTGCCTAGATATTTTTTCCTTAATTGGTAGATGAATATTATAGATTTTCAGTAGCAACATGGTGTGCAGATCTTGAAAACACCTTCGTATAGAAAAATGGGTCAAAGGCGTGAAATTGTTGTATTGTTCTATCAACATGACCATGACTGAGGCAAACTCGGAAGAACTTGACAGGCATATTTTGAAACTTTAAAAAAAGTGAAAGCCCCAAAACTTAAGTTTTCAATTCAATGCTAAAATGATAGTTTATTAATTGTGTGCATGGAATAGTGTAAACATCGAAAAGGTGAGCTGCGCTAGGTAGGAGAAATCGTTCCATGAAGTCTGTCGAATAAAGCAATATAAATCAGGCCAAATAAATCAATCTTTCTTAATGCGTTCCAAGGTATCGGTAAGGCAAAATTCATGGTCTAATCTTAGTGTAATATGCATAATCCGAGTTATGACCTGAAAAAATAACCTGTAGTGCCACTCCCAGACTGTAATAATGCTTTTCTTAAGCAGATTATTATTAGTGACTCTAGAGACTTATCATTTACATTTAAATAATGCCAAACATAAAATGAAACCTACTGGTCAAAATTAATATTGTATAATATATTATTATCTAGGACCAATAATAATATGTATTCAATATAAAATGCATATCTACCAACTTGTTTCACTTCTGGGAGTGCTGACTGGAGGAGGTTACTTCCAGGAACAAGCATCCAATTTTGAGTGCGCAAGGACTCAGAGTCGAAAAACTTTATTTGCTTGAATTAGTACAACAAATGGACATACAACAATCAATAACTATATGTAAACAACAATAAAAACAAAAGCTTCAATTTATGGTAGAAAAGACGGACGTAAAATACAAATGAATGAAAAAATACATGAAGGCACTACAGTTCCTCACAAACTTCACACGTACACTTGGCATTATCTCGGGTTTTTTCCGAGAACTAACCAGACCTTGGCTTCCAGAATGGGCTCTTAGTCAGCTACAATTTTAGCTCGGTGGAAACAACTGTAGAATTTGTCAAAGCCCTGGAAATCGATGCTTTAATGCAACGTTGAAGTTCGGTAGTACCTAAAACACTCTAGTTAAAGCTCTCTATTCGCACTTTTATACTATCTTACCGACTTAGCCGTCGTCTGGATCAGCTCAGACCTGGTATATTCAACCCCACTCCCTCCCCCCTTCTTCCACTGTGAACTCGCGTCTCAGATTTTTTGCTCTTTTGTCCCATTATTCGTCGTTAACTAATCTAATTTGTAATTTCTGTTTTACCCAGTAGTATAGTAAGTATTTCTGACAGCCAGACAAAATAAGTTTTTATGTCAGTCTCAGTTGTAGCTTAAAAATTTTGCAATACTTTTTGGAACAAGGAATAGCATTCTCTGAAGTATTATTAATAATTCCATCAGTGAATACGTGACACTGATGGCTTATGTGAATTTGTGAATTTCATGGACAGATACGAGAATGCCCATTCCCATAGGTATAAACTTCCTTTTTGGCTGTATTTCATTCGAGCGTTCCCTCCGTCCTCCTTCTTCCCCCGGAACCCCAGCCCATCCCACTTCACTCATCAAACCACCAACATCACCACCACCACCAACATAGGTTGAAGGAATTGAAATGGCGCCTTTGTGACATTCCACGTCTTCCCACGTACTGTGCCAAAAGAATTTGTTTTTGAGAGGAGTTAATATTTGCGAAGGGGAAAGGTTGGTTTTTTTTTTTTCGTTCACAAGAATCTAATTTTTGCCGGGTCTCATGGTGGTTTCCTCAAGTTTGTATGAAAGTAACAGGAATTCTTGCTCTTTAAGGAAACAAGTCATTAGTTCTTATAATAGGTCAGTCTACACCAAGATGAGCGGATGAATCCAAACAACTGAAACGATGTCGTACTTGAAAGCTGGGCTCTCTTACCAGGATCTCTTACCATAGTAAGAATTTCATTAGTGCACTGATGATGGTGAATGCACTTTAAGTAGCGTTCGACATGGAATTATATTTCTTGCGGCAGTAAGAGATCCCATCGTTAACGCACGAGCTCTCAACTTTTCATGTGCTATGGTTGCACACATTCTGGTCAGTGGTGCATTGTTTAGTGTTTACAACACGAAGGAACTTTGGTTTTTCGTGGGAAGTAATTTTCGCGGATGAAGTCCAACCCCTGAAATTAGTGAAACATAGCTCCCCGTGGAAAGAACCAACCTTTTTACAGTATTTATGTTTATTTCTGATAAAATGACATGCAGGGTGTCGCCATCAGTTGCATTTTCTTCCTGAAAATCCTTTGACAACTATGGCGGTCACCCTATTCCAACTTCTCCTCACCCCTTCCCCTCCCTGCCCCACCTTTGTCCTTTCTTCTTGCAATGAGGACCACCATGCCATTTACCACTGAGAGCTGAATGATATATTATATGTACGTGGTCAGCTACCGGTCTGGCGCACTTCAGCCAGCGGTTGTTCATCTCCAATGAGCTTTGGGGGGAAGGAGGGGGGG
>JAWQUT010000162.1:1180620-1196178 GCA_033807755.1 Ellobium chinense
GTGTGTGTGTGTGTGTGTGTGCGCCCTACGAGGGTGGGGGGGGGTATCTAATACCACTTCTGGGGCATGTAGTATACTGTCTAATTTGGATCCAATCTGTTCATTTCATGCCAATTTTCTTAAATCACGCTATATAGTAATTATTTAACAGAGGCAACAGCACTCTCCTTCACCGTCTGTCTGTCTATCTGTCTCTGTCTGTCTGTCTGTCTATCTGTCTGTCTATCTGTCTTAGCTATGCTGTTTACCCGCCAGCTCACATGCTGTTTGTTTATCCATCGACGTGTCTGTATGTCTGCCTGTCTTTGCCATCTATATGCGTCTCTCTCTTCTCTCTCCATCACTTCATCTTCCTATAATCTGGCATCGACTCCCACTCCCATGCGTCCGTCCGTCAGCTAAGTGCAGAGCATTCACCCGTGGTTAAATATTCTCGACAGTATCCTAGAAACGATAACAGCTCCGAAGAGACTATACTGAAGAAAACAACAACAATGCATAGCCTTTCCCCCAAAATATACATGAAAGATCCGTTTGTCATTCTAATAACTCAAACATGACATGTTCACTAGCCAGGTGGAAAGTAGCGATTGACAATAATATTTACTGTGACCGAATACTGTTGCAAAATTAACTGCTCCGCCGGACGTTTGTTATTTGCAGTCGGCAGGAGCAAAAAAGACAAAAAGTGCTCCCACGACCAAGATTTTCAAAATGTTGTCCACATTTGGACGAAAATGAGGTCGATGTACAGTGACCGTAGAATTCAGTGCAATATCGTTTTGGCCGTGGAATCGATTCCATTCTTGCCGTTGTTTAACACTCAAGCGCTTCCCTGGAGGACAGTGGCTAGAGTTCATTGGCCAGAGGTAATGGAAGCTTAGTGGCTGTCTGCAAGACACTACTGGGAGAGTCGATTTTAAAATCTCTGCAAATGTTACCTTTTTTTTTTTCTCACTGATAGAAATGATACAGAAAATTATTCCTAGCCGCAATTATAAAGAAGAACTTGAGGTGTTCCGGCGCTGCTGGGAATAGGAGAGAGAAGGAGGGATACCAAACGTATACAGAACAGTTTTTTATTGTGTGTGTCTATCCNGGCCAGAGGTAATGGAAGCTTAGTGGCTGTCTGCAAGACACTACTGGGAGAGACGATTTTAAAATCTCTGCAAATGTTACCTTTTTTTCTCACTGATAGAAATGATACAGAAAATTATTCCTAGCCGCATTATAAAGAACAAGGTGAAGTGTTCCGGCGCTGCTGGGAATAGGAGAGAGAGGGAGGGAGGGATACCAAACCTATACAGAACAGTTTTTTATAGTGTGTGTCTATCCACCTCCTTTCTCTTCCCCCCCCCCCCCCCCCCCCCCCCCCNGACCATCTCCCTCTCCCCCAGACATAACAACAGCTGTAGTTCCCGCGAGAAAATACCTCCTCGCACGCAAATTTTGATGACGTCATCCGCTAGCAACTTTTTGTGTCGTTTCCGTACCGGGATTATCAATAGCCCCAGAAAGACCGGAGATTTTTGTAAAATCAGTTTTTCCCGTATCTTGCACAGCAAAAATCGATCAAAGTATCTTTTTGCATTAACATGCCTAATTTCAAGTCTGTAGTTGTTGCAGTTTGTCCAAAAAAACAGGTGACACATGAGTTTAAAAGTTATAAAATATACTATAGATTTATATTAGGAGTACGATTGTTAGATTAGTTGGTTGTATTTATACCTCTGGTGCGGCTGCTGTATTTCCTAGACTTCTAAACAAACAAACTCTATATTTCCTAATACGAAACTAGGAAAAGATCATCATCATCACGGATTAGCGACAGGAATACAAGCTGAAAATAAGAGTCTTCTAAAGTGTGAAAACATGAGGAAGTTCATAAAAATGTAAGAGAGCACATATCCATATGTTTACCCACTTTCTTCGATCTCTTAATATTTCCAAAAGTGCCTGCTATGATTTGCAAGACAAGACGTGTTACATAATTGTTGAAAAAATTACAGTTTTCATATTCATGTATCATTGATCTTTCTCAGCAAACATTATAGACTCTCATAAACGATAATAATATAAAATAATTTTCATCTTGATACTGTCACGAAAATCAAATCTCTACATCTAATGTTAGTATTTGTTCTGAAAAAAAATGTGGAGAGGGAAGAAATGCTATAATCAAGACACGCCGAATTTCTCGGTGCCTAAGAACAAGAACTGACGCACAGATGCAGGATGTCGAGAGAAAATGTCAGCAAAGCTAACGATTAGAGGCGAAATTGTCTATACCATCATCATTATTTGCAAAACATTTATCCGCACTGGATATAAACAAGAAAAGAAAGAAAACTATAAAAATTTAACAAATTTAAAATGCCATTATCAAAATTGATATCGACTAAATTTCTGCTCTTTTGAAATTCTTTTCAGAAAAGAAGGAACAATGTAACATTCATGTTTTTAGTCAGGCCCTACTGTACCGAGTCACTCTGTGACCACACATCGACCGCCATAAAATACTGATTTCTCCGGAAGGTTTACCGCCACCCTTCTATAGAATGATAGTAATTTTGTCAGCATAAATAAGAAAAAGATGAAAACAACGGAAACATGTGTAGGAGGTCAATGACAGCTTGCATGACAGGCTCCCCCTGAGACAGGTTCAAACTGGTGGTCAACACGGACGCTAATCCGACGGTGCCAGGATGACAAAGTGATACCCAGTGTTATTGTTTTTTTGCCTTTGCGGCGATTTGCCAACTGTAGAAGTCACAGGGTGAATGTGAGCATGGGATGTAACCAGACTTTAATAGTTTTTTATTTCCAATTTTAAACCCTATGCGCAGTAAAATATGACATGATTTGTTATTGTTGTTGTTATTGTTGTTGTTGTTCTTTAAATCAAAAGGCAGTCCAGTTATAAGAGAAAATGCCACGTCTTTTTGTTTTTCTGTTAAACCACTTTTCACATAATTGTACGTCGACTCGAGTCGTCAAAATTTTCTCCCACTGATTACATCAATACACTCTCATGCATCATTGTTTTCAATAGCAATTGCCCCCATACTCTTTTCTATTTTATCTCCGAATAAATAATTTTAGCCACTCCTTGGCTCTCTCAGAGTTTTCCAAAGACCTCTCGACAGCTACCATTTCTCTTTTGCATTAACCTTGAGCATATGCCTTGCCATTCCATTTTATTTTGTGTTTCTTGCGTTTTCATAGTTCTTCCTCTTTCACTGTTTTCCACCACCATTAGTAACTCACAACAGTCCTTGCGTGTCCGCTAGTAGTAAAAAATTTGGAAAATGCTCAGTCATCAAAAATTACAATGAAGAATTATAATATTTTGTTTTAATCTTAAGTACAACATGCAATAAAGAAGTGCAGTACATAGTAAACGACATTATGACTAGGCTTTATTATCCTTAGCTTAGGGAGATCCTAACATCGCTGGTGATGTAAACACAACAGTTCAGTCTCATACGTTCAAGCACCATTATGAACCATTGGAAATCAGGTCAATGCGGATATAAATGATATTCTATTTGTTGTTACAGATAAGTGTCAAGCAAAAAGAGTTTATAGAAAAAAACTTAACATTAACAATGGAAGTCATATGTCATGTTCGTCAATTCTTTTCTTGTTTACTGATATATAACAATTGACTTGACGTGCGATAAACCGCTTCAGGTGAAGCGGAAGTCTTGACCCCAAGACGAGCACACCATCTCGCCCACTGTTTTGGGTCGGAGCGAGCGGTCGCGCAAAACTTTTCATACGGAAAGGGCATTGGCCCCACCGGTTCTGTTCCGGGAGCTCGTCGGCGTCATTCTGATATATAAGTCCACTAATGTTTAAACTCATCAATATATTGTGTGAGAATTTGGCTGATAGCAGGATTAGGAAACACTGGGATATGCCTTTTGATTCGCCTCAGTGTTTAAACTCAAGAAGAATGATCTTTGCCACTAAAAAAGGGTGTGTACCAGTTATCCTCTCCATGACTAGAAATCTTGTATTTTGTATCTGTAAAGAAACATTTCTAGCTTTTTGGCAAAATATAGATACAAAGTAGATCTTTATTACTGCACACCGCCAGGCGTGCTACGACGAAAACAAAAAAAACATTTCCCCGCATTGTAATATAGCACTTACCATATCCTATATTGTGCTGGACCTTTAGATCCAAAAACTTCTTTTGACTTGCTTCTTTGGCCATTATACAATTTTTAAAAGAAATGGGCTAAAATGTTGCACTAGTTCGCAATCAATGTAAGAATTCAAAGAAGTTGTAGAAAAGGACGATTACGTATGGGTTTTTCACAGAATTTTAAATCTAGTTAGAAAAGCTGAATGAAAATGAAATTAAAAAGGCGATTGCATTTCTCTAACAACATTGTCCAACACACAGGTCCACACATACCGTAGTGAATAAGAACTGAAACTTTCAGACAGGATTGGCAGCACAGTAATCAGTGGGCAGGTACAGTTCTCCACCCTCCAGACTACACAGTCTGGCCCAGGGACTGATTTATATTTGTTTAGGCAACCGTGGAACTAACTTCCACTTTAATCACTAAGTTTTGTTTTTTTTTTGTCCAAATAAGGATTCGCACTCTTACAAGGAGCTACTGTGCTTGCACACTGTCCAGCTCTTTCACTTGCCCGAGATAAAAGCTAGAGTTCTCATCCACATTTAAGAAGGGACGTAGAGACGAGTTACTATAGGTTACGCTTACACCACTTTGTCACAAAGTCTAAAGCTAAATCGTATCAAGTCCAAGAACGCAAGAAGAGAAACTGGTGGACAAAGTAGAGAGTAATTAAGGCTCTCGGTATCAGTCACCTACTGGTCACATAGGTTGAAACTCTGGGGAAAGTACACACATAACATTTTTCTTAACTGCCTGTACGTCACCATGTTTAATAACCTACAGGTTATGCTATGGTTCTGTACATTTGCTACCAAAGTCACGGGACAAAGCGTTGTCTGACACTGAGTGACGAATGTCAACACTATCACAGAGAATTAACTGTAATTTATTGTTGAATTTGTATCAAATGTGAACGGAATTTCCCTCGTGGATATTAAAGTTTATCTTATCTTATCTTATGTTATTTTATGTTATCTTATGTTATCTTATGTTATCTTACCTTATCTTATCTTATCTTATCTTAACTCTATATCCAGTCTACCACAGTTGTTGCTCTGCCTCTTTCATCTTTAATTATTTTGTTGTTTAACACATCTCTTTTCTTAAATTGAAGTTTCTCCTTGTTGAAGGTACTCTTCTATGCTCACAGCCATCTGGCTTAAAAAAAAATAAAGACTTAAGATGTTCTATTGGGCAGCCTTAGAATATAATGGCAACCAGGTTAAGAGATGTTATATTATGAACTTCCTCGGTGATCCATAGTACAGAATAAAAGGCATGAAGAACAGGTGGCAGCAGATATTATTTAAAATAAAAGAAACCACCGGTTTTATCTAGAAAAATAATGTCCTTCAAAATTAAGGAGAGCGGACTCCAATCCCACCTCTCCTACTTCCAACCCAATCATTTCTGATGCTCCTGTTAAAAAAATAAGTTTATCAATCCTCCAACATTAAAACACAGAGTATTGCAGCGAATGCTATTATCATGTATCATGTGGTTCTCACAAGCAGGCGATGCATACAGATCCGATTAGACGGTTCATTATAACCTTGATCGAAGTCAAGAAACATCCCTGAGGACACGACTCGGATGTCTTGCTGATTTTGAAGCATGATCAGCGCTCGCTCCCCCGTGAGTTAATTTGTATATAACACCCGTGAGAACCTGCAAGTGTGAGCACAAAATCCTCCCATCCAGCTGGGAACAGATCATTAAAAATAACCCCTAGAGTTATATATAATATGCTCGTCAGCTGGACAGCTTCCTGAATGCCATGTTCAAGCGGCCCTTAAGCTAATGATTTGGGAAAAGAAACCTACTGGAGCCAGCTGCTGAATACAATTTGCAATGGCCATCAACGGCATCTGTCCACGTGTACTCAGATATAAACAAAAACGATAGGAATCTATAGATGACTCTTGGATTACATCACGAGTCCATCGAAGCCCACCAAACCATTCCAATTTAGAGCTTTTTTTTTCCGACTCATAATGGCGGTAGTGGGAGAAAATTTTAAAATTGACTGTCAACAATATTACCGTTACCAGGTTTTTGTTGTGTTTGTTCTTTAACATGGTCGCCATTTTTCATCCAAGCCATCAATAAATAAAAAAGAAGATGAATAAGCAAAAATCTTGACCAAGAATCATTGCTGTTAATTTGTTTTGTAATGATTAATTTTTTTTCGTATACAGAGCATGGCATGACTCCAGGGGTTGCGTAATCAAATTATCCATGTAAACACATAAAACTAATTAAATTCACGATATTAACGGCTTGTCGATTCCTGATGATGCCCTCATATTTTATGAATCTGTGCGAAAGCTTAATCACAAGGGTTATATTTCTTTATATGTGTCACACCTTCTGTTTTCTCAACCTTGGAGCATCCGCTAAAGGGCACCCAATACTGCCTCATTTATTCGTAATCGCCTTAGGATAAATGTGTATTTAGACAGCAGGTAAGGGTAGATTTTCATAAAGACTTCATTAGACGTCAAATCGCCGAAATCTGTCCGACCCCTTCTTGTTTGCTGGTTCTAGAGCAGAAAATGATATTCTCTGGGAAGAGTTTCTTGGGAAGCTATCATGAGCGGTTTATGAAATGCAAGATGCATATAGCTAATTTCAGCTTAATATAGAAAAGAAAACCTCGTGCGATTTGTGCAAAGCAGTTCGACTTCATTCTTGACCGATTTCACTCAAACTTGTTATGTGTTCCACATATTTACTCTAAATGGCTTTATTCTAAAACTAGCAGATACGTATCTCCTGTCTCCGAATTTATAGAAAATGGAATGACATTGGAATGACCTGTTCCATCTTTTAAATTATTGTGGCGCGCCTCAAGAAACTTTCATGAAACTGAAGAAACCTTATTTGGCTTAGTCTTTGTCAAGAAGACATGTGGGCACCCAAAGGGTGCGTGACATCTTAGTGAATAATTTGTAGACAAGGATTGCCAAATTGGCATTATGAGGCCAAATTCCTCACATTTGACCGTTTGTTTTTTTTTTTAATTGGAAGGGAGTCTGATGTCAAGAAAAACCATCTGGCATTATGTCTTTTTCTTACCTGTAAGAGTTATGTTTACTTACAATAATATCGATTGGTCTGATCACAATAACTACTATAAAAAGAGCTTTATAGTGCCTGTAGGTAATATGATTCGCTGGTTTGTTTTCCCTAAATATGTTGGACCTTATACTAGTATACTGTGAGGGCCAAAGTAGACTTCGAGCCTGGGTGGCTCCCATATTGCCATAGACCAGTAAGTAAGAGAGAGAGAGAGAGAGAGAGAGAGAAGGCAGTAGATGAGAGATGGGGTTACGTATATTGAAATTTAAAATCTTGCACTCCATAAATTTCACCTCATCCTTCATCTGTCGTCTTGCAGGCGTACCAAATGAACTTATCATCAAATGTGCTGGAAAACATGATTAATGAAAGCTTCCCACTGCGACCATTAGCTGAATAATCGGAGACTGCTGCATCACTGGGGCGTTATGTAGAGGCTTGGTTCAAGAAGATCGATCAGTCTTAAGGAAATCGTTCATCCAAACTGTAGGGCACAATACGTCTTCAGAGCACGGGAGAGTTGGGTTAAGAGCTAGATCTAGGCACACCCGAGATTTAATAAGAAATATGCGAGGATGTTATAATGTTCAATTATCGAGGATTCGAGCCAGAGAAAGTCACGTCGTAGAGGATAAAAAACTAATTTTAAAGGAATCGTGATGTAGGACATTATTTTCTCGGTAATCCAAGGGGGCTTGACCAGGCAACACAATATCAAGTGCTAACGTATCGCCTCATTTGGTCACGTCATGTTGCAAAACAAAGTCGTAAGTTTCGTTGTTAGTTAAGGGACATACGACTTTGTTCACACATGATATAGTGAGACAGTGAACTCTACATAATCACAACTTTTCAATATGATGAAAAAGCAGTTGCATATATGCAGGGAATTTTGTTTATAGAAAGGCAAGTATTTTGGGATCTGATAAAAATCTTCGATTGCGCGAAAGTTGCGATAAATAGGAGTGGGTGGACTGTCCATTAGGATCCTCTCTATTGTGTTAGCTAAACAAGATTTCTGTTGATCAGTCAATGTGAGTACGCGCTGTATCTCTTTAAATTGCCTAAGAAAGTTTTATAATCTACACTGAATAATAAGCCTCACCCTGCCTAGTTTAGCTAGTGTCTAGTTTTTGGAAATCAGCATAGACTACTTGTGCATGTTTGTGGTACTGTTTCGAGGTTGTATTGCACATGAAGCTGCAAAGTTTACCACATGGGCAACAGTCGTTATTCTCATCATCATCATCATCATCATCATCATCATCATCATTTAAGAATTTTAAAAATTTAGAACCTTAAAAACAGATGTAAAAAGGTAGGTATTCACAGATAAATACGCTTAATTTAATAGCGTAAATTTTTGATCTAAAAAGATCTTCGTCAGGCATAAAAATTAGACACAATGAACTGGTATTTCTTCTTAGAGGTATGAGTGACGAATCGAAAAAGTAAAAAAAGTTTAAAAGTTAAGAAAGTCATCATCATCATCATCATCAAAAGCAGCGGCGGTAGGAAGATGGAAGGTCAATAGCCATTATCATAATCATCACTCCATCAACAACGCAGCACCATTAAGATCAGAAGAAGAACAACAACATTAACAACAACCACACAAGCAGCAGCAAGACAACAACAATTCCAATATCCTCAAAACCGTGAACATCAACAACAGCAACACCAGCAGTAGCAATGACAACAGCAACATCAACATCAACAACAACAGCAACAGCAACAGCAGTAGCAGCAGCAGCAGCAGCAGCAGCAAGAACAGCAACAACAACAACAACAACAACAACAACAACAATCACACGACATACAAACAGTTCTCCGTTGTTAAAGTGCAAGATGCTTGGCTCCCATGGTCAAATCCATTGCAGCTGAGAAGAAGAAGAAGAAGAAGAAGAAGAAGAAGAAGAAGAAGAAGAAGAAGAAGAAGAAGCAGCAGCAAGGGACCAATTGGAAATTTCATATGGACAGTTAATTTCTCATTTTCAGTTGAACTCCTCATCTCTGCTCTCATGATAACAACGTGCAGTATACATACATTGAGCCAACCACTTAGTAACTTTTTGCTTTCAAAGGGGCTCATCTGGCAAATGAAAGGACTGTTATGAGTGTCTAACCTGCAACGTTTTGTTCTTGCCAGGTGAACCCCTTATCGATTGACATTCGCATGACACCCCTGCACACAATCACACGAACAGTACAAATAGCAAATAATGAAGAGACAACCAAGATAATTTCACTAAATATGACTTCATATTGGCCTTTTTAATCGTGGCAATATTTCTTTCATCTACCGAAACATCAAAACTGCAATCAGTTACAAAAAAGTCAGGTGTCTCTGCCACTCACTTCTCATCATGTATGGAGTTTTGAGAAAAAGTGAGACTTGAGATAGAGAGTAGGTCTCAGAAAAGAAATCGGCAAAGACACCGAAAAACAAAATCTGTTTTGCAAACATCCACGCCTAATACCTTTGCTTGTCAATATTTAAATTCGATTACCACTGTCTGCAAGCACGTACGCACCCGTTTGTTATTTATTTACTCTAAATACACGCTCTCAAATTCCTTTCCTCCCTTCTACATATAGTACAGTCCTGAACTCACTTTGTGAACACACAGACACACAGACACATACGTACGCACACACACACACACACACACACACACACACACACACACACACACACACACACACACACACACACACACACACACGCGCTTCCTTGTTCTTCTCTCACAATGAAGAGCAAAGACCCACTACGTCGACGCACATTAGTCTCCTTCTTGACCTTATAATGTAATAAAGTCAAATGTTAAAACGTTCCGTCTTCGCAGAATATTTATTTTTCTGACATTTAACACTTCACTGAAGTGGCTTCCTATGTTGGTTCTAAACGATCCTGTATTTTATCTTTGTTGGTTTATTGCACAGACCTGATTTTACAGTCTATATGATATGATATGATATGATATGATATGATATGATATGATATGATATTGTGTGGTATAGTGCAGCGTGGCGTGATGTGGTATTGTGTGGAGTGCTGTGGCGAAGAATGGTGTGGTGTGGTGGGGTGTGGTGTGGTGTGATGTGGTGTGGTGTGGTGTGGTGAGGTGTGGTGTGGTGTGGTGTGGTCTGGTGTGGTGTGGTGTGGTGTGGCGTGGTGTGATGTGGTGTAGTGTGGTGTGGTATGGTGTGGTGTGGTGTGGTGTGGTGTGGTGTGGCATTGTGTATCGTGATGCAGCTTGGTGTGGCGTGGTGTGCAAAACGTGGCATGGAATCGCGTGATGTGATTTGGTGTGGTGTGGTGTAATGTGGTGTGAAGCAATACAATGCTACGCAATGTCATACGAATGATGCGATGCTGTGTCATTTGATGTTCTACGGTATAATCTATGGAAAAATGGACTGGAGAGTCTGCCTTTCTCTACTTCCCATTAACCACCAGCCATAAGGTGACCAAACTTTAAAAGGACAGAGGTGGGTATTAGCCTCACAGCCTGATAATGCCAAATTACTCCATCATAAAATTCAAACCGTATGTATATTTTCTTTTACTTGACAGTTTCTGAGAAAACACTGCAAGAATGTGGGGATTGTCACCTTCCGCGTGCCGCCATTAAAGGTGTTGCATGACGTCAAAAAATGAGATAGGCTCCCAGACGATTGGTCCAGATTATTTGCGCATGCGTCAGCACCAATCGTCAGCTAGCTTTCCTCACTTTATGACGTCTGGCATCACGAGTAATGGCGATGTACGCAGAACGAACAACAACTGTGGATCTCTCGGAGACAGACAAGGCAAAAATGAATACTTTTGGACATCTCTGATCTACAGTGCTCAACTGAGACAAGACTTTTCACTTCACTCTTGGCGGTCAGTGACATTCTCTCCTAATATTTAAACAGGCAAATTCATCTCTGACGGCTGTGGCCATGAATCAGGGCATGACAAAATGTCAGGAAGCCACACATCATCTGAGTTTCCATTGTGAGGAGGGTCTTTAATGTCAGAGTAGTTTATCTCTATGAGGCATTTTGCAAGCCAAGGAAGCCCGTGAATGCGTTTCGTTCCTTAGTGTGAACATCTATGGATCTTGACCCCTCAAGACGTCTCTGTGTCCGTCAAGTATAACGATAATGGAATGAATCAATGTCAGAGACGGACAAATATCAACGCTGATTGGATTACATGTTTCCCAGGCTGACCTTTTATCAAAATTTATCAGGTCTTTTTGTTCAGATGTAGATTAATGAAACGTTCCTATAAACACTTGGCTGAACTTTTACTATTTAGTTGGTCTATTAATTAACATCCGCTACTGAATCTTTGTTTTCACGAGTGTCAAAAGGTAAAATCAATGCGATTGCATGTCGCTTTGTAATCCCATTTCCCAATGTCGGAAAACAATTCAGGTTGCGTGATAACGAATATATTTTGTAAAGCCCATATCCTAGTCTCTAGTAATATGAGCACCTTTTAATCAGCTTAAAGGCGATTATAACACGTTGTACTTCACCAGTTAGAAAAATTCTAAATACCAATAAAAGAATAATGGCGTCACTTCCTGTAAGAGCCTGAAGTGACATTTAGGACTTAGGAATCTTTTTTTTGGTTGTTGTTAAAGCCAAAGACGTGTCAAGTTCTATAATATTTCGTTAGAAGTCGCAAAAAGAAAAACTGAAATTGTGATTGGTAGCAAAAGCTGTCTGTCATATGCAGGCAGTACCAGAAATGACATTAACTTTGACGACGCCACTGCCCACGTCTCTAGGCCAAGAAAATGAGCAATTGAAGATATATTCTGGACGAAACAAAGTGTATTCTTGCGGGTCAAAATTATATTACCTTTGAATTATTCGCTTACCATTAGTAACAGAAGGGGGCGCTATGCACATTCTTCCAAGTTCCCCCCTGGGCATACATTTTTTCAAAATTTTTGTTTAGCTAAAAATTCTTTGACCATGAGCCAACAGATCTACAAGTTTTACCGCCTCACGTACATCCATGCAGTTTGACATTCCATCGTTGTCTCAGCCTTCGAAGCTGATTTTTTTTTTTAACAGAGAAGAGTAATTCAAGAAGAGAAAAAGGCAGAGGAGGAGAAAGTAAAAGTAAGACAGAGAAAGAGATGGAAAAAGAAAGAGAAAGAGAAAGAAACCATCAGAGACCGACAGAGACTGAGAGAAAAAAAGAGACAGAACGAGTGGGAGAGAGAAAGAGAGAGAGAGAGAGAGAGAGAGAGCGCAAATGGTATTTTGACTTAGCCAGTGCCATTGTTAAATGCTCTTGGAATCCCCCGTGGGGGCGGGGGTCTTGATTTCCTTGTGTTCATTAATTCTTGGTATTGACGTCACTTGGTGGTCCATTCTGTCCTATTTGCTAGCAATTATCATCATGTACCAGTGGTACTCCGGATATTGCAGGACGTAACCGATTTGGTTTTTCTTGCGGGAGGGCCCAAAACTATTCAGTGTTTCTTGAGTTAGGAGTTATTTGGATATACTCACATTTGGTAGTAGAGTTATTCTCAACAGGTTTTATTTTTTTTGTGTGTGTCTTCAGCAACGAATCGCCAATGAAAGTTTTAAAAGGTCTTGATTTTTTAGGAATACCTGTGCCAAAATGGTTACTTCTTTCCTCTCTGATATTTCACTTATTGGAAAGATTTTAGGCTAACAAATAAATGCGATCTGTATCCTGTCGGCACAAGATAAACTCGAATATCAACCAAAAGATGGGTGGATCTTGCGAAATCCCCCATGCATAATATGTTCTTGATGCAAGTACATTACCGATGCCTGTCGCATTTATTATTATCATTTTTGTGAGTTTAGGGATATTTTATAAGATTCTGACAGTCCCTTCTCATCACTGACTTTGCCCCGGACATTTTTTTTAACCCATCCATAAAGATGAAATAAGTGGCGTTATGTATCCCGTTTGTTGGGGAGCGGGGGGGGGGGGGGGGGGGGGNGGGGGCACAAATAAAACATTAGCCGTAACCTGTGGCGTGAGAACACACCCTCACCCTCCCCACGTAACGTGGCATTGCAGCGTCTTTTTCCTCTCCTAACAATTTTCAATTTCAATGTCAATTTTATTTAAAACGGACCCAGATTACACAATAACAAATGGGCAGAATGATGCAAGGGAAGCAATTTCACTCGACGGCTGCCCATTTTTAGAAAAAAGATGCCAGACTTAATTTAGCTCTGCTTTGTAGCCTGTCACATTAAGCATGTATTTTTGCCTGCACTTTGTTTGAAGCTCCTACTGTCTGTTACATCTTGATTATTGTCTCAACTTACAATGTCTGTCCACCGTCATAGAAATCTCCAATGAAAGCTTTAAAATCTCGATTAGCTATTCAATAAAATATTTTCTGTTCTATTTTCGCAGTTAGGAGGGTAAAACAAAATGTTACCTTGGCACATCTGGCTCCGATGCCGCGAGGTGACAATACTGCTTATAATCATTCCTGAGCTCCCATTTCACAATACAGACCCCTACACACAATTTTCTTTATCATATATCAGAGTCTTCGTCATCTTATTAAGTGTTATTTTTGCATGTTTCTTCCTTGGGACTGTAATAATTCAGAGAATCGTGCACCTCCTCCTACGCTGTCTGGCCGACGCTCTCTGTGCCCCCCCCCCCCCNNCATCTCTCTCGCTCTTTCTCTCTTTTTCTCTCTCCCTCCCTCCCTCTTTATTTCATTCCATTAAGCTTCGCCTTGTAGGATGTTTTCCATGTTCTTCAGGCAGGAGTAATCTAAAGAGTCTCAGTTTCGCTGTCATTATTCAGTGTTCCATAGTTTCTTTTTTACGTGCACTAGAAACAAGAAGGAAGGCTTATCTAGGGTAATTGAGTCTCATGCAATAAACTGGACATTAACGGGGCTCTGTAGAAACAAAGAGCAGATTGAACCAAGATCAAACTACCGCCATCTCAGCCGTCCCAGCGAGGACGTGTGTGTGTGTGTGTGTGTGTGTGTGTGTGTGTGTGTGTGTGTGTGTGTGTGTGTGTGTGTGTGTGTGTGTGAACGTTTTCGTGTTTTCCTGTCGTGGTTAAATTACTCTCCAATGGAAGAAAAAAATTGGTTCTTTTCAGCTTTTACTTTCATCGCCTGACTGACTGTCGGGTGGATAGGTGGCCAGACGGATGGAGTGATTGGCTGACTGACTGACTGACTGACTGACAGACCGACCAACTGACTGACTGACTGACTGTCCGACCGACTGACTGACCAACTAACTGACTGACTGGCTGACTGATTGACTGACTGACTGACTGACTGGCTCACTGACCTTCTGATTGACTGACTGACTGACTCACTGGCTCACTGACCTTCTGATTGACTGACTGACTGACTGACTGACTGACTGACTGACTGACTGACTGATTTACTGACTGACTGACTGACTCACTCACTCACTGGCTCACTGACTGACTGACTGACTGACTGACTGACTGACTGACTGACTGACTGACTCACTCACTCACTCACTCACTCACTCACTCACTCACTTACTTACTCAATACTCACTCACTCACTTAACCCCATTATACAGCAGCAAGCAATATTCTACACTGGGGAGGCCGCAGTTCAACGTCAGACTCACAGATATTACAAAGTAGGAAACAAAGAACTCAAGACCATTAAAAAGTAGTCCAAGTAAAGGACTATCAGTGAAAGGTTATCCTGAGGGAGTAGGGCAGTTGAAAGTAGTCTATGTTGAAAAATTGCTCTACGAATACAGAATTGCTTATGTACAAAGAAAAACCAAAGGAAAAGAGGAGCGTAATTTTTCGTTATAATCCCAGCGGAATATCGTTATCGATGAATTTATTTTAAATTAAGCAAACTCAAGGGTATTCAGTCTTTGATATCAAATTTGCTAGACCTGTTCTCCAGCTGATTAGGGGAGGGAAAGTGTTCAAGGGCCAGTAATGGAATGCTTATTTTGTTGCCTCTTTTTTTTAAAGTTTCCGATGAGTGTTTGAAGTCCTCATTCCTCATCCCTTCTCATCCTCTTTCATTTTGCCATCAGTAAACGTTGTATGAGTACATTGTAGAGATGCGTTTTAATATGATTCTAGTTGCTAAATTTGAATTAAAAGCTCTTCAGGACTAATTTTGTTGTTATTTGAGTTTTAAAATTAACCGATGTTCATCAAAGGTAGCTTTCTCCAGTGTTGACTAAAACTTATTGTAGATGTGGAACATTTGGCAAGGGTCTAATTTTCGAAAAGTTTGTGACAAGAGCTTGACTGGCGAAACTGTCTTACTTCCTGCCCTCCCCC
>JAWQUT010000162.1:1203909-1220471 GCA_033807755.1 Ellobium chinense
GTATTTCTCACTACGGAAGAGCCGGAAGCTTCTGAGCACTCGCTGTTACCAGCTCTTGATGAAAGACCACTTTTGAGAACATAATTCCTTCTTCTCATCTCTTTATGTGGACTTTTTTTTTTACGCAAAGACAAGCAGAAATCAGTAGTCTCGAAAACAGGACACAAATCCAAGGTCTCACCACAACCTAGAAATAGATTCAGAGAGGATTTGCCCTTGGATGTTCACCTCATCATTATCTCTTGCGCTGCTGAGTTATGTCGTGCGCTGAAGAGGGACTTCTGTGAAAGTAACATCGCTCTAAGCCTTCAAAGATTGACGTCAGCTAGATCTTATATTAATATGACTGTGCTATTCTCGTACACGTTAAACGAAGCCTGTTTTCCAGTTCGTTTCATTTATTGGTTCTGAGAAGGTCCCGTTTATGAGAAGCCATTTTAATTGGTCGTCATAACATTTAGGAAGCACAGTATTATTTTTTTTCTCTACGCGGCAAAATGTCCTACGTAAAAAATAGATTCCATCTTTAAACTGAAAATGAATAACATTACATGGGGGGATTACTGGTGATTCATCCTATTCCATGGACATGGGACCATGGGGCCATGAGGAAGAGGTTTTGGTCCTATTACCGCGAAGGTATTGAGACGTTTAAATCATAGAGCTTAAAATCTACAGAGGGACTAATCATTATAAATGACGTCAGTGATACAGATGCTCTATGTCTCCATGTCAACCAACGCGTTTTTCAACACTGTGTGGCGCGATTTGCTGTCATCATGCTGACGCGCCGTAAAGCCCTAACTCAAACAAATCTCTGGCATATCTACAGCAACCTTGCTTGTTGACTACATGTTGTCTTTTGCTGAAAGTTGCGTTTTGAGAGTATGGGTCTTAGTACACGGTCTCAGATCAGTGATGGCGTTTCGGGACATCTTGGAAATAGCTATTAGTGCTTCTGTAGCCCCTTTATTTTGTGGTTTGCACCCATGAATGTCAAGAGTTTACGCTTTTAACGACAATGAAATAAAGTTAGAAAAACACGAAGACAGACATCTGTCTATCATAGAAATATTATTTAGATTACTATTAAGGAAATGGCCTCTTTATCGCCTAGATTATATATAGAATAATTAATAAGAGTAGTCACTACTGAAATTATCTTGAGTCGTTTGTCAGTACGTGAAACCAACCATTATTTACAGTGAGCGGTACCTTCACCCATAAATAATTTCAATGAAGCGGACTTACTGTGGCTGCCAACAACCTGAGCTCACTTGTCTTGTGGCATAGCTAACTATTTCTAATACTATGATGATATAAATAAGCCGTATCGTATGATATCTGTCTCAGAGCAGGGTCTGATGTTGTTTGGCTGGGGCATAAAAGAAATAAAAAGATGATTTCTACATTTTCAATACTAATGACGTTACCACTTATCGTCTTTCTGAAGAAGAAGAAAGAGAAGAATAAGAAAAAGAAGAAGAAAAGGAGAAGAAGAAGAAGAAGAAGAAGCAAAAGAAAGGAAGAAAAGAAGAAGCAGAAGCAGAAGAAGAAGAAGAAGAAGAAGAAGAAGAAGAAGAAGAAGAACAACAACTACAACAACAATGACGACGACAACGACGACAACATCAACAGCTCTCATCATCATCAGAATGTTCTGGCGTCCTAAAAGGCAGTGACCCAGCCAGCCTATCATTGAACAAGAATCTGAGACATTCCAACGCCTTGCAAGGAAAGATTCTGACTGGCTGGAGACTTGTGCAAGCTAGAATGATCATTCAGATCCCAGGAGTCATGTGTGTCAATCCAAATTAAATCAATACTAAGAAAGTCATGTACACAATTATGATTCTGGAGAATGGTTATAATTTTTATGCTTACATATGAATTGTACCAGCGTCTGAGAAATCTGATTGAATACCACACTTTGGAGAAAAACTCAAACCTTTGATACTTCTCTTCGATAACAGTTATCACAAGTGTAAACATTAAATTTAAGAAAACATCATCGACGACGATGACTGCAGCAGCAGTAACAGCAACAGCTACAACAAAAGTAGCAACAAAGCTACCACTACCACCACCACCAATAACAAGAGGTAGAGAACGGCAGTATGGTAGCCATAAAGCCATAAAAAAAAATAGATACTGAACAGCGACAGGAACACTGAAGACAACTTATCACAGTCATCGTTTTCATCATCAGCACTTTCACCACTACCACTATCATTACCATCAACATTATCAAGATATACTTTTTGTTATTATTCCCACCCTCGTCCTCCTCCTTCCCACACACAACAGCTGAGAAGAAGCATCAGAAATATGAAGAAGGCTGCAGCCACGGCCGTCTCTTCTATTGCATGAAGTATTCTGCCTAGAGTTTTATCGTTATAATCCTCAAACGTCCATCCCTTATAACTCATGCCACTTTATCATGTCAGTATTGTCAATCAGAATTGTCAACATGATATTTGGGCAAGTTATATAAATAACAAAAAGTGGCGGCGAACACTAATGGAAATTCGTCAGAGCTCCGTGATTTATATCCTAATTCATCGGACAAAATGAAGTAATTCAATGATATATTCGGGAACAAACAGCTAATGTTCCAGGAAGTTACAAAAGGAAAAAAAAAAAAGAGTCTGAAAGCCACAATTACAGTGTGAGGATGATTGAAGATCCACACTTAAAAATTGCAACAATTAAAGTGGTTACGAATATTGACCGGTCATCCGTTGTTTTTTTTTCTTCTTGTTGCTGGAGATGAAGATATACTGTAAATGAAAGCCCCTTAGATAAAAAACAAAGGGTGATAGAGATTGAACAACCTGGTTGATACACACTCTTCTGATTTACTGCAAAAGACAGAAAACTGGAAGTGATATCATATTTATTGTATGCCGAAGCATGCGACCTTTCAGTTCATCTTCAACACAGTGTACACTAAGTCATCAGGGATATAAAAGCCAGGCAATATCCCAGCAATATTCCATCAACATCCAACATAGAATGAGTTTGACTCTTATCTGCAGGCAACAAAGAAACGACGCTATGGTGACTTCTTGCTTTATGGAAGGAGGTAGACAATGAACGCGGGAAGTGTAGGCCTAGGCTACATCAATTCATGTAAAATTCATTTAATATGCTTTTTTTCGCTCACTGGACTGTCTGCTGACTCATAACTCACGTGTCTGAGTAGCACAAATATTCGTTTGCGTGAAATAATGCAGTATTGTCATTTTACTTTGTGAGCTTTGATAGTGTAATTGACTTACGGAAATTGTTATCGCAAGAAACCACGATATGAGTTACGAATCAGGAAGTAAATGAGGTATTTCCAAGTGGTTATGACGTGGAAGGCAAGTTGAAGTACTTACCAGAAACTACCGTGGAAATGACAGGACAAAAGCGGGATATTTTCTTCGGCAAAGTAACTACACAAATACGAGGTTCTATTGTAGCACAAATAATATCACTGACATACTTTTTTGTGTTCAGCGATTTTATTTCATACCATAACTCAAGGGAAACACAAATCAATAATCGCAGCAACTTTAAGTTTCTAAACGCTTTCACGCCTTTCTTTTATCTGTACACCTGCTATTTCATTTCGTCGCCCATCTCACGAAAGGGCGTATACCATATTTGCTAGCTGGTTTTTTTTTTTTTTTATTCTAGAGAGCGTTTTAAAGTTTCACTTAGGTTAAGAATTATTGATGACATACGTCCAATCAGGAAATGTTTAATGTCTCCGAAAATATTCGAGCTAGACTTCTATCGATACGCCACGTTGTGAAAGCATAGATCTCGCTTCGGCTTTTGGAAAGTAGTTTCAACTCAGACCACCCAAAATGTCGCATACGCCCCTTCGTGTGATGGGCGACGATTTCATCTAAAGTGTGGTTTTATCACAAACACCTTGATGTGTATAAGAAATGACTGATTTCAGACATCATGCCTGACTTTAGATGTTCTTTCCATCTTGGCTCCTACTGCAATGACGAGGTTTTTATATTAATTATGAACTAATTTTCTGACGCTCTTTAAGCACCGAATAAAGTGTAGCTTAGCCGAAGTCTAATTTCACAAATCTTATGAGACTAAGAGGAAACTGGAGGAGCTAATGAAAAGAAAAAAGCTGGGGTGGGGGTATTAGTTAAGAACAAGATGACAAGGAAGCAAAAAAGTAGAGAATGATGATAAAAAATGAAATGAAAAGAGAAGGTAGATCAAAGGACAAAAATGTTAATGTCGAAGACGTAGATTGATCAAAGTGATTAACTAACCAAGTGATTTTATCTTCTGAAGGTGCAAAATGAATATAGATATTTGCTCTACATAAGCCGACGAAAAAGAAGCTTACAGGCGAAAAGGAAGAAAAGGAAGGACATAAAGTTGGACAAGATGAGTAACAGCAGCAATTTTATCCTTTGAACTTTCACAATAATTTAAATATTTGCTTTATATAAACCCATGACGTAGAAGATTAGAGATGACGAGGGAGACAAAAAAAGGAAGCAAATGGAAGAAAGTGAACAACAAACAACAACAACAACAACAAGAACAATAACAATATCAGAATGACGCAAGTTCGCAAATTTTCCAAATATTGCTTTCCATCCGGGTGAAAACTTCTCACTATCTCATCACGTTCAAAGGCCATCAGATGGCAAACTCCCCAAAGTAACGATGCTAGATTTACAGGTCACTGGAATGAATAGTGATACAAGCCTCTGGCACAGAAGGCATTAAAGTGTCAAGTCGTTCAGACAAAGCGGATCAACCTCGCGGCAGCGAGCTGAACATTCGGACGTCTAACGTTTCTGAAGCGTGAGTAGAAGTCTCCAAGATTTTCTGTTTTCCCTGCGGATCCGTGCGTTGCAAAAAGACTACTGCATTGGGAGCGAAAAATCACAGATCAGCGTATTTTTTCTTTCAAAATACCTTTACCATTTTTCCCCCGGAGCTCGTCTTAAACCACTACCGTATTTTTTTTATTCCAAGAAATGAGCTCATGGAATGAAAAAAATAACGACGTCCTAAGACTAACCCATGATGCAGTTAGCGAGCGGGGACAGAGGCATTTTACCCTTGCTTGGATTCATTTCTGATTGCGCAATTTTGTATCTATACAAGAGGTTTTCTTGATTTGTATGTATATATATATGTGTGTGTGTGTGTGTGTATGTGTGTGTTTGTGTGTGTGTGTGTGTGTGTGTGTGTGTGTGTGTGTGTGTGTGTGTGTGTGTGTGTGTTTAAATGACATTTTTAATCAAGAATATGAGCTATGGGTATCTCAGGCTGGTATGTATGTTCCGTTTTCAAGCAAATGCCTCAGTCAATTGCACAGCTCAGGTTATCTGCATCGTACAGAACAAAATCACACAACAATCTTAGCTAAATGGTTTATGAGGAGTTTCATTTTTCATAAGGATATACAGACGTATAGAGATTGTCTTTAGAAGCTGAAAGGTAAGCTACTTACGTGAGACAGCGTCCAAGCATTCCTTTGTTGTTGAATAATGAATGGTTTCACACTGACTTTCTGATGTTTCTGTGGGTTAAATAAATATACTCAACATGTCCTCGGCATGCTTGTAGTCTCTGCATACAGAGGCTTAGCCTTATACAGTGAAAGGCTAGTTCCAGCTCGAAAAAACTAAACTAAACTGGCTCCTCTCCTGACGCCACAAAAACTAAGAAGATTAGACTACATCTTATTCTCGCCTGTTAGATTAAAAAGAATAAAATGGACAAAGTTCCATTTGCAAAATACAATCATCGCTGAAACATTCTGGATTTGAATGTGACACTTCTAAAGATATCTTAAATGGCCATATTCCCTATAATTTCTCCATAACACAGTTTTGTATGCAGTGAAATCATTATTAAGCGTCGCCTTGTTAAGTATAGCCGTGATCTTTTGTTTCAGTTCTGTTATTGTAGCCATACAGTTATGGTGTTGGCTACACGATCTGAAGGCTGTGGGTTCTATTCCCGCTATGGTCTTTTTGCAAGTGCTTTGGAGAAGCATTTCAGTAACTCAGGACAATGAGTATATGGCTGTAAAATGGGTATATTATGGCTGTAGGCAGTGAAAGAAATTATAAATGGTACTGATCAACTCATGTTAGCGGTATTGTATGCGTGTATGCTTTTCAGGATATTGAGTACGTCTCTGAGTGATCAGGCCTGCAGGGGTAAAAATCTGAAGTCGTGTGAGCGACCATGCGCCTGGATGCAAGAACTGTAAACCTCACTATCGGTATTATTGATTATCATGATTGTTGTTGTTGTTGTCTTTATTATCGTTAATAATGTGGTCGAATACGATCATATTGAAGGATAGTTGTGTTCCTGGGGATTTGCCATTGGAAAGAAGGAGTATTCTGAAGTCTAAGCTCAGCTTGATCTACAGGAAGGCTGAGGAGTTCAAATTAGCAAATTTCGCCCTGTACTTTCTCACCAAACTAATCGATGCCATTAGATAAAGAAATGATCCATAAATATATTAAAGCTCTTAAGTCGGGGAAGGCAACAGGTATTGATGAAATACCGAATGAATTCTTGAAATTCGGAGGAGACTGCATAGTCAGCTCTTTGATAGCGCTGTTCCAAAATTTTATTGACGTCGAGGAATTCCCCCATGAATGGAAAAGGGGCCTTATAAAACCTATACCCANTATCGTTAATAATGTGGTCGAATACGATCATATTGAAGGGTGGTTGTGTTCCTGGGGATTTGCCATTGGAAAGAAGGAGTATTCTGAAGTATAAGCTCAGCTTGATCTACAGGAAGGCTGAGGAGTTCAAATTAGCAAATTTCGCCCTGTACTTTCTCACTAAACTAATCTTTATATATGGGAACAGTAAGTGGCTTTAATAAACAAGGACTTATTTGCGTTTTCTCCAGCACGCTTAAATCTTGCTTTGGGAATTTTACACCCCCTTAGACTTTGACCGATCACGGAGGGACGGCCCAGCGCAGAGAAAATTCGATTTTTACGCCGGCTGTGGTCAAACAAACCTGTCACTTGGTTGACGAGGTGAATCGCCCAGCATTTGCTCTCTGTAGATTTACATGGCGATTTATAGGCAGGTTCTTGATTTGAGACGACCTTGGCTCGGGTGTTAGGCTGCAAGGGCTTAGCAGGGAAGACTGATCAGGAAGATTTGCCCTAGGGAGGGAATAGGGTTTCAGATAAAATTATCTGTTTTCTGTCTGTCTGTCAATTTGTGTGTGTACGTTTGTGTAGTTCTCTTTGTTCGTTTGTTTGTCTGCCTGTCAGCCAGTGTGGCATTCTGTCTCACACAAAATGCCCGCACAAATGATAAACTCCCAACGAACACACGTATATCTTGGCATGGTGTGGAAAGGTTTACTGTCAAGACGAATACATTTGTTTGGATGATAGTCTACAAAGGATAGAAAATTAGAGAATTTGTAAGACTGGAACTCTTGTCAATAACATAATTTTATACGACAGAGACAAACTACGTTTATCTAGCCTGTTCTGTTCACATTTTAAAAGCTGAGTGAATAATTGAAGTGGTGCTGTTGTTTTGTTTACATTCTCCTGAAAACAAAGATCTTATCTGGAGATAGCTCATTAAAAATTCATCACTCTTCATTTTGTCATTGTGGTTGATGGATTGGCTCTACATGGACAGCTGTGACCGCGGACAAACTGACACTGGCTTGGGCGATCTATTTCAATTGTTGTGGAACTAATGACTGGGCAGCTATCAATGGGACGGGTGAAAATGGTCCCAACTCTCATGACAATCACACTCCGTTTCAATGTGAAATTCTGTCTCCTCCTCAAGATTATTCCCCTCCCTCAATGTACCACTAACACCAGCCCTTTTCCCATTTGAGAACTTACGCATTAACGATGGGATCCTCTAACGTCGTAATAAATGCATTAAATTTGTACGTTGAACGCAACTGCAAGTGCATTCAGTGCCCATGCACTAATGTAATTCTTATTATAGTAATAGATCATATCGTTACTGCGCAAGTTCTCAGTTAACTGGTGCCAACTGCTCATCAACTCCCATTTGACTAGTGCCAATTTTCTTTCGAATGACATCGTTATCTTGAGTTAGCCCAATCATCCTATTGACGAGAGTATAGACGTTTTGGTTTGCTTTTTTTAAAATTTGTATGGACTCTTCTTTACCAGCTCAACTCTATCAAATATTGCCAACTTCCATGACTGGGGTCAACTTCCATTATGTTTGTACTAACTTTCTTTGTCTTCAGGTTTATGCCAACCTCCGTTAGACTAGTATATCATTTCGATTAGGATTAACTCCCTTTTTATGGCAAAAGCTTTATTGACTGGGTTCTGATGCCATTCCCCCCCCCCCCNCCTTCTTGACGGGTGCCAACTTTCCGGATTAAAACTGCTGCCTGTTGACCAATGCCAGTCTCCTCGTCCATAAAGGTTTGTGTATGTATGTATTTCTCTTGGTTCGTCTGTTTGCCTGCCTGTCACCAGTGTGTAATCCTGTCAAAATGCCCGCAAACATGGCACTTTTCTGGCTTTCAGGATAGGAGAATTGGCGTCTGGTCGGATAAGAATGGAAAACTAAAAGGTTCCGTGTTCACGTTGTCGGCGTTAAAAATCCCTTCACACCAGCTTCAATCTTTAGCAAACAATATCAAAGATGCACTTAAGATCTGGTTCTGTATGGGTGTTCCCACATCTGGGAAAGGATTGGTCGCCATGGTATGGGCTTGAACCAAGGATCTCTCGCTGCCTACTCGGAGTGTTTTATAATGCCCAGCTGATACTCTCCTGAAAATCACTTGATATCCACGTGTAATGATTTCACGTCCGGCCCATGTGGGACCCATCCTTTGCCCATGAATAGATCCTGTATTGCGAAACTGGTCCGTTCTGGGACCAAAATAAATGTGTTTGTGGTATTGGACTGGAGATGCCAGTGGCCTCTAATCCGTTATGAAGAGGAAGGCCATTCAGAAATACAGCATGTCTTTGAAACATACTGTATATATAGAAACTTTCTTCGGTCATGTGTTGGTCCACTACTGCAATTAAATGTCAATTCCAGGTCTTTAGAACATGTTCCTGTGTTTTGCTGCAAAGTTCACCTATTCGCGGTGTTGTGTTCTTCCACCAGAAAATACAAGTATACTGTAATGGTACGCTCGGCTAATTGTCTCCTCTTGCATGCTGGAATTATAACGCGTACATATTTAGAGCCTTCTAAGATCAATATTATTTTGCTTGTGCATTATAAGAAAAACTAAACAGACTAAGCAGAGTCGACAATAATTTAATCCCAACCTACTTAATCACAACTTTCACTTCATGACACCATATTTGCTGCTATCAGAAAAAAACTGTTTTGCTGTTTGAATGTAACTGGATAGTCGCAATGCCTTTGAATTGCGACTTACTCCTGGTTCTAGAGGAGCTGCAAGTATGCGGAACTGACTATACTAAAGTTATAACTTCTTTCAGCGAATGGCTTGAAAATCAATCATGCAGTGTAGGACTGCTCGGCATTATGAAATCCACGAGTTATAATTCGTCGCCCAGAAACATAATATTGCCGTAAGTCCTTAAAAACTTGAGGGACTTACGACAGTATTACTGCCGAGCGGCAAATTGTAACAGACAACTCGAAGGGCAATGCAATTTAAGTTGTACAATAATATTCTCCAAGCACTTAGGCTGAAGTGGTTCTTTATCACGTGACATGACATATTAAAAAAAAACCAGTGAACTTTCTGAAAGCATAGAGTGTACAGGATTTGCATTCTACGAACATTCACACAAATCAAATTATTTCCGTCAGTTCGTAATCAACAGCCAGCCGCTTCTTGAGATGATCAGATTGTCATAACGACGTTAATATCAAATTTTTGAAGCCATGCACGTGAAGCCATGTAATATTAATCCGTGCGGACTGGCCTCCTTTGCTCTCCATTCCTCTTTATTCATGCGCCAGAGAACAGCAGTAGCCAGCCTACCGCATGAGCGAACACTCAACACGAAAGCTGCAGCTGAGATGGGTTTTAACAAGTTCTCAGTTTCAGGTTTATTTCTTGTAGGCCAATGGCCAATGGCCAATGGCCAATAATACAACATATCAATAAATGTATACCAGTTTTTCGCATAATAAAAATATAGTACACTTGCCATTATCGTTACACTCATCCAGCTTCCTGCTCCATCATGTAAGAATAGAGAATCAGAAACAGGGAGCCCCCCATACCCTGATGATAACAAGCGGTGCTTTACTGTCGCAAGTATCCTGCATGATGGTATACCCCGGAGCGCAGACGTTTAGAGTAATCTGGGGTGAATTAGATCTCTATAATGAGAGATGGTAACTAGGGATGACTGCTTACTAGAACAACGACCTATGAACAAATTTAAAGGGAATATGATTTTTGGGTGGGATGTAATTTTCACAAGCCAAGCTCAAGTCGCGAAAGTCGAGAAAATTAGATCCCCAAGAAAATGAAGCAATACCAAAAACCTATATATGTGTACAGTAGCTTGATATAATGTATACTACTCAAGCAAACTCTCTTGGTGCAAAGAGTTCCGAACCGTGGCATCGACTATAGTGTCCTCGTCAGATGCTTCTGTTATGAGACCCTTGACAAGGACTGGCAGTTAACGGCCCTGATGTCCACATGCTTCAACAGCCATGCCTTTACACTTGGGCTGGCTCCAATAATTGAATGTTGACACTCGAAAACACAGAACATGACTTTCTCTCATTTGTGATGCTAGTCAAATTCTCACCATAAAGAGAAACAAAAAGCTATGAAGTTGTGAGCCTTGGCCGGTTCCAAAAGGATCAGTCTTGCGTGCAGCTGACAATCAATTCATGAGAACCGATGGAGAAATGAAGTGTAGTCAGAGCTTCACGTGAAGGCAGTATTAACAGACAGACAGACAGACAGGCAAACAGACAGACAGACAGACAAACAGACAGACAGACAGACAGACAGACAGACAGACAGGCGGCCGGACGGACGGATAGAGAGATAGAAAGATGGATGGATGGTTGGTTGGTTGGTTGGTTGGTTGGTTGGTTGGATGGATGGATGGATGGATGGATGGATGGTGGACAGGAAGGCGAGAGTGAGGGAAGGAGGGAGGGATGATAGATAGATAGATAGATAGATAGATAGATAGATAGATAGATAGATAGATAGATGGATGGATGGATGGAGGGATGGATGGATAGATAGATAAATAGATAGATAGATAGATAGATAGATAGATAGATAGATAGATAGATAGATAGATGATTCTAAATTCGGTGAGGTACAAAATTATTCCACACATTATACTACACTATAAAATTGTTAGATGGCTTCGCAGGTATGGTGCTGTTATTGTGAGTCTGCACATGATCAGTAGTTATTTGTTTGTGACAGACAGACAGACAGACAGACAGACAGACAGACAGATAGATAGATAGATAGATAGATAGATAGATAGATAGATAGATAGATAGATAGATAGATAGATAGACATGGCTTTACACTCTCATACACACACGACTTAAATCACGCAGTTGAATTTGTCACTGAACAAGAAGCTTCAGGTTATAAAACATATTATCAGGTGGATCCCTGCCTTCTAAGAGCACCATTTTCATGTCACTGAAGGATTCAAAGCCTTCTTGCCAGAAATCAGTGAGACAAACTACCGTAATGAAGCCAAGAACGCAGCATTCTGTTTGTTCCCTGAACCGATAAAAATGCGATTAAACCTGAAAGTTTCTCCCGAGAAGCTCGGGTGACAAGACACCGGACCTATGGTCCTTTCTAGTGCTGACGTCAGCGGGCACTTGACAGTGAAGGAAGCGTTACCATGACAACGCCTGGGGTGTCACAACAATGCGCCCACCGGTGACAGGTTCATTATTTCTTCCTCTACACTGCCGTGCCAGGCAAGGGGTGGAAGGTTATTCGAGGTTGTGGGGTGAGGGCAGGGGAAACGAGAGATAGGGTGAGTGTGTGAGAGAGGGTGGCTTGGGTGGAAAGACGATCCTTTTTGACCTGGGGGTGGACGAGGGTGGGAAGGGGTCCAAATATATAATGAGTATATATTCTGAAACGGTGAAGTTATGTTATAGTAGAGCAGTAGTACAGGTTTGATCCTGTATGAACAAGGCAACATACCTAGAAGTTGGGATGCCTGTCTCTGAATTTTCTCATGGGACACTAGTCTGCATTCTTGAATTTGCACACCTTGTGATAGTACATCCTTCCTTCAGACAGCTAAAGATAGCATAGTCTATTTGAACATGAGCACTTGAGGTGGGAGGGATCAAATAAATAAAGAGTATACTGAAGCAGTGAAGTTATATAGTAGAACGGAAATACAGGTTTAACCCTATATGGACAAGGCAACATACCAGAAATGGGACGGGTATCTCTGAATTTTCCTCATGGGACACTGCATTCTTGAGTTTGCACACCTTGTTATAGTACATCCTTTCTTCAGAAAGCGAAAGATAGTATAGTCTACTTGTAGTCTAGTGCCGGGATTGAAAAAGTGAGGTTCCGTTAGGCAATAATGATATGGGTCCGTATTTACGTGTTTTGAGAAAATGACGTCCAAAGTTCATTAAATTACAAAAGAATATAGTAAAAATATTGCGCCTACATCGCAATTATTAGACACCTTACAGTCCATTCCAGTAAATTATTGTGATATTGGACAGTAGATTGTGCTTAAATGAACGTGTGTATGAATCTCAAATTACAGGTACAGTATTTTGAGGTAATCCTAAATCAAGGGTGATAACTCCGTTAATCGGAAAAAGCCAATTTGATAAACACCATTTTCTTATGAACCAATTCAATTCAATTCAATTCAATTCAATTCTGTTGATTAGCTCTTGCAGAGTTCTGCACCACAATCGACTTATGCATGCTAGATGGTTTACCAGTTTTTCACCACATTTGCCTAACGCCTCCTTAAAATGCATCTTTTTGGGTTTGGGCCTAGACTATTGAACATGCTGAGCACTTCCTTCACTGATCGTGATCAGAGCAAATGACATCACCATGTAGATCAGATGGTGCCTATGTTACGCATCACACATTTTTGACCTCTCCCTTGTTGTTCTCTTTTCGTCTCTTTGGCATTTTTTCCCGTCTTCTTGTCTCCACCTCCCCCTCTCATTTCTGTTCCACTCTCTCACTTTCTCCTCATGTACGTTTCATCACCGATGTCCTCTCCTGTTTGAAAAAAAAACTACCCATTAACTTGCAGACATTATTTAAATTTAACATCATGTTATCTTAACTCTTGTGTACTGAAATTTGGCAATGAAAATTCCTTCTCTATTCTACCTAGTCCATTCTCTTTTCCTCTTGTGAGAATCAGTGATTAAAAAACACATACACACACACAAAAACCCAACTACCCCAAAATCCTTTTCATTACCCGACCTGATCCCCCCAGGATCTATCTCATCCACAGCCAACTTCATTTCCCCCCGAGGATAACGAGCACATAGGGGGAAAAAAAGCCCAGGGCTTGCCCGTCATATTTGGACAGCTCTGTATACACTAGGTATGTTCTGAGAAATTCGATCCATCTGCATGCTTAATTAAGCAGTAACTATAGTTGTAGTTTTGATTTAGGTTTGTCATGTGTGTGCGTGGGAGTATGCATGTGTGTGTGTGTGTGTGTGTGTGTGTGTGTGTGTGTGTGTGTGTGTGTTTGTGTATCTATATCTTTATCTACATCTATCTCTCTATATACAGTATATATCTGTGTATGTGTATATATTACGTGTGTGTGTCTGTGTGTGTGTGTATATGTGCGTGTGTGTGTGTGTATGCGTGTGTGTGTGCGTGTGTGTTTGTGTGTTTGTGTGTGTATGTGTATGTGTGTGTGTGTGTGTGTGTGTTTGTGTATCTATATCTTTATCTACATCTATCTCTCTATATACAGTATATATCTGTGTATGTGTATATATTACGTGTGTGTGTCTGTGTGTGTATATGTGCGTGTGTGTGTGTGTATGTGTGTGTGTGTGTGTGTGTGTGTGTGTGTGTGTGTGTGTGTGTGTGTGTGTGTGCGCGCGCGCGCGCTCGTGCGTATGTGTGAGAACTTCAACATCTTGGCCTTGTCATGTTTTTAAGTAGGGGTGTAACCAAATTATTATGGGCTGATAGGATGATTATATTAGTGTTCTGTACGATTATGGCTTTATTGCGTCCCTACACTTAGGAGTAGTTCAATACAAAGGAAAAAGAACGTAAGGTACATCCAGTACGAACGAGAATGCTATTTCCCAGACATACGAGCCATCACACGAAGGGCAAAAGTTTACATTTGTAGCTTAGATCACTTCAGTCCAGCCTGATCCCAAGAAACCTCGTGAACGATCTTTACATTGTGTACATCACGGGTTTAAATACTTTACCTACGGTGAGACAAAAATTTTACTATTTTTCATTCAGCTGATGAGGTCTATGCAGTGCTTTTCTATTGTCACGTGATGATATCACCATAACTAATTATATGATTTTACACTTTGGCAGGTAGTCGCCCATGCCAAATCCATAGACAACTGCAGCAGAACTGCGCACCAAAGCATGTTCAGAACGACGCTGGTTTAAAGAAAGACCAGGATTTATGATCAGTTCAACTCGAACATGTCTTGATGTGCAACTCCGGTGCAATTCTCTTCGGATTTAACATATAGAAGATTGCGCGACAAAATGCAAAAACAGTGCAATAATAAAGGTGACGCATTACACCAGTTTAACGAAACCGTGATTTTGCGCCACATGGTGAGATGTTTGTCCCAAATCAAAAGGCCAACGTCCCATTAAATTTGAGTGAAGATTGCTTTTCCCCTCTGAGCTGTGGAAACAATTAACCTCATTCTTCTTTTTGTTTTGTTTTGGGCTTCCTCAATACGTTGAACTGGCGCGTGACGTCAGTTTTGTTATTCCCTTGCCAGTGTCCTCCAAATAAGTTCACATAATCCCCTAAGAAAAAGGTTTGTCGAGTGACGCCGTTAAATTGTCTTCTTCTCACTAATCCTCTGACAACTTCTAGGTGGGCACTTTCGATCAACCTAGTTTGTCTCGGCTTCCGTCATTATGACGAAATAATTACGGCGCGTGACCCAAAATTGACAGTGGCATATCCATGATAATAGTATATAATTTGGAGCTAAACCGTCCGACCCCCACTCCCCCTCCCTCCGTATTCGCAAGGGAGAATCGCACTGCACGCTAAAAACACTGCAATTTCGTCCGCATACAGTGTGCCCATTAGTCTAGTCAAATGAGAGCTTGCGCATTAACGACGGAATCTCTTACCATCTTAAGACATGACATTAGTGCATCTATGCTGAATACACCCTTAGAAGTGTTCAACGATCAGAGTTAATGTAAATCTAGACATGATAAGAGATCTCATAGTAAATGCGCAAGCTCTAAACATTAAATATTTCTCTGCCTCCCTCCTATGCACGTGGGTTCAGTGGCCTGTACATAGTAGAAGTTCATTATATACTTATGTAGCAGATGAACTTACGGGCACGTCGGATACGACACAGGAATGCTATTTCCGGCACGTACTCGATCGTTTTTAAGAGCTGTTTGTGACAAAGTATATAGATGTACATGTACATGGTTGCAGGACCCTAACTGGCAAAAAAGAAAAATGAAAAAAAAAATTGACTGTCAGAGTCAGTCATATCGGAGTATAAAGTCTGTCTTGTACATATTGTGCAGAAATAATCATATAACATTAAATCACATCGCAAAACCAGTGACATTCATTCTGAATGAAGTTATTAAAAAAAAAAAAAAGCATTGCAGGCAGTGTTTCCCTATGGCTTCAACCGATTTTATTTGTGCGGGCTTATGGTCCGCAAAACAGAAAAAAAAAATAGAAACCAAATTTTTAACCCCTTTTCGTCTAAATTAAAACTGAAAAATCTAGAAGGAAGAACCCGAACTGTAAACAATATAATTAAATTAAGCACAGTGGTAGCACCTGACCTGCGGACCAGACTTGGCATCTCGGAATGTTCCTGTGGTTCGAGGAGTAAATTTTATTAAATGGATCAAAGAGGCTTTTGCAATTTGGCACCTGGAACCTCATAACGTAACAAAGTGGTTAGATACAGAAATGATTCTACATGATTAATTTCTATCCTTTCAGTGCATTATGAAAGATGATCACATGTGGTGTATCGGCACATCTGGCTTCAATGATCCGACCCGATCAGGCGAGGGCTTGTACGGGGGCATCGTAAACGGGAAACGATGTGACAGTAGAGACAGAGAGATGTTATCATCTGTCTGCGTTGCGAAGAAGGATCGGCGGGCATTGCAGAGATAAAATGCTTTTAAAATGTTTTGGTGTTTTTTGTTTATCGGAAAGAGATTTTCTGCTGTTCGTGGTGAAAGCAGATTACGTTGTCTGTATTAATTCCCCCGTCCCAAACTACGCGAAAAGATGTTGTCAAAATGCTAGTGTTCAGCGCCGGAAAAAAAATATCGGGGTATCCAATGGTTT
>JAWQUT010000162.1:1232469-1249579 GCA_033807755.1 Ellobium chinense
AATATAAAATGCAATGCGGTTGACCAAAACCACTAGATTTATGATAGCATGTCAATGCTCAGACACTAGATTTCAGCCAGTTTTGTGTAATGTGAGACTGCCAAAACACACCTAGATCTAAAACCTACATGTTCTGGGGGGCAGAGGGGAAAGCAGGGCTCAAGTCTGGAAACCTAAAAGCCTTGTGGGTAGCTGCGCTTTTTTTTCGCACAAAATACTCTCTCCCCCTCTCCCCCAACCTACTTTATATGACTATAATTTAAGAAAAAAAAATATACATTGTAATACGCCCAACATTAAAGTAGCAATGTTGCAATAAGTCTGAGTGATAAAGAAAAACAAATTGATAAAATAATCATAATTGTTTGATGCCTAATCAGTACAGTGTTCGGATGTTTTGAGATCCGTTGGAAAAGTAGAGTATGTTTAGCTTGCTAACATATTAAGTCAAGCTCAGACGACCATGACGAAGATAATGCCAGAAATAATTTAATAATACATTCTTTTCACGATTTTTCAATTACAGACGTAGTTACAGTAGAATTATTGACAGTTACTTCAATGCCGGATATTATTTTAAATTAGTTGGTACTTCGCATTTCCTTGTAGTCATATTTCAGTATAATTTAGTTTTCCATTTTGGTCTTGCTAGAGGGAAATGTTGGGTATCTTGCAGCCAAGCAAATGGAGGCTTTTGTAGCTAGATTAGGGAGTGAGATGTAAGAACTCGAAAGATGATTGATGTCTTTCGGATCGGAAATCAAAAGTGGAATCATTTCTTTACACAAAATAATCAATTTTCTGGGCAAATGGTCAGTTGTTGTTGAAAATGTTGAGTATTCGTGAGACATATTGTCATGAATTGTATAGATTTAATATAAAATCGTTCTTTAATTGCAATTTTCTTATCATTTATTTTTTCCCAGTGCATGGGGTGACCCCTTTTCCACCTCTAATATCCATATCTCTGGTCAGAATAATTTTCTTCCTTCAATGAAAGTACACTATTTTAGCTGTCTTGTCATGCAAGTAACTGATTTAGTCCAAAAGCGACTTATGTCTTATTTTGACTGCCTGCAAGACATTCAACATTGCTTCAGTGATAATGGTTGTGGGAACATCTCGTTTTCTATATTGTTCTTGATGGGGGAGAGAGAGAGAGAGGAAAGGCAGAATGTGAATTACTTGTTGAAAATATTGTTATTTTGCTCATTTACAACAGATAGTTGTCTGAGCTCAATAAACATATTGTTATTGTTATTGTTCTTGATAAGGATGGTGATAATAACGAATGATGGAGATGATGTGTAGGACAACGGTGATGATGAGAAGAAGATTAGGAACCAACCTGAAAAGAAAAAGGAGAAAAAGGCCGATGCAATCTAATTTAACGTTGCTTTCTTTGAACAAGAGAGACAGGATGTCCAGAAAAATCCGTAGGGAAATCGAAATATTAATCACCATCAAAACCTCTTTTTTACCTCTTTCATCTCGCAGCTTTCAAAAACATCTTGATCTAAATAAAATCCCTGTGAATCTCCGGTTCCCTTGACATCTATTTTTCACAATCTGACAGAAATTCGACCCCAAAACAGATCTAGATCTAGAACTGGTGTAATTCATTTTTCATCATTCTCCTCTCCCTTGTGACCAATGGGCGATAGCCAGCCCAACACGTCCAAAGATTCCTTGCCAAATTTCCTTTCTTTCTTTCCGATCTTGAAAACCGGGGTCCTATGTTTTCCCTTGACAGCATTTCTCACGACCTGCCAAGGACATACGGGAATGAAATCAGCGTTGCCATTCGGATCATGTGCACTTCATCTCTTTACATTCTCATCCCAACAGCCAGGGTGATTTTTACCGCCTTACATTTCCCTACTCTCGATGATTTTGAAGCAAATTTTTACCGTAAAAAGTCCTATATAACTGTTAGACAGAAGAAAATCAGACAGTTTACCCACTTAACCCTATGTTTCATGATTTTTCCCCCAGTTTTCCCACAGCTTTTTATATTTTCTCTGCGCTTCGTGAAATCAGTTTACCCTACCGAAGAGGAAAATTCCTACGAGTGGCAGAACTGATTGAAAAAGGCGCTCTGAACAGGTCGTGAGAGATACAAGTTAACTGATTTTTTATCCTTCACCGCGCCACTATGTGTAAAGTGGCTTTCTGTGTAAAGGACTACCGTGTCTTGCGATGTAACTGCGGTCTAGGATGAAGAAAAAAAAAGGCATGGGTCGTTTTTTGATCTGAGGATCGTTCAAGCATAACCTTCATCAGCTACGAATTAGGTGCTTGATGGAAGAATCTGTCCAAGATCAGCCATTCGAACATTTCTTTTTTGCTGTTACTTCGTCTCCTCTTGGACACCGTTTTCTGGTTACAGCAAAATTACCCCCCTTTCCCGAAAATGTAATCCATCGTTATCTTTAGATTTTGGATAGATGGCTCGTGGAATTTTGTCATCTGGATATGTTTCTGTAAGGCATCATTTCTTTCTTCGTTTCTCCAGATTCTTGCATTCCTGATGTACTGCGACAGTGTAGTCAGGGCATCTCTCAATGTTAAATCTACATGAATTGTGCAGTATACATTGAACTGCACTGCAGTTCAAAATACTTTTGTATCTACACTGTAATTTAAATTAACTCAGACATCCATAGGATCTTGCATGGGTACACCTCCTTTCATCGACAACATTCTCTCTATTTTTAAAGAAGACCAAAAGAGAAGGATTAACCTCTCGAAGGCACTGTACAGGTAACCTTGTTTTATCGACACTCGCCAGAAGACAGTACTCGATCTGTCCATTACAAAAAAAAAATAGCCATTACGATACTGGCTAACACTTTCTTTTTAGTGTAAGAGACTATAAGAGTATGTTGGTAATAAACATTTCCATCTGCGGGAAAATGAACATTCGTGATTACAACTTCAGTAAAACTCAATTCATTACGGAATAATATGTTTCACCTGAACACTTATGTTTTAGAAGCATGAGAACCTCAGTTTACAATATTTACACAATGTCAACTTTCAAAAAGTATGTGACTGAATTTAGTAATAGTACTCGATTACAGCGGAACTACTGCATGGGTATGAAAGCTTTAATATTGTAAGAACAATGGTTGTCGATGAAACGAGGTGAGTTGTTGGCATGTGTCGATAAAACGAGGTGCGCCCTCCTGCACCATCTGAAATTTGCATTACTCACCATTTCCTTTTAGGTCTGCCTTTCAAAAAAAAAAAAGAAAACAAAAACCGATGCAATATGTAGGTATTAGTTTAGTAAAAGTCATGAGAAGAGTTCTCAGGACTTTTATTAAACTAATACCTATATATATATTGTACATGACTGATTATTCCGGCGATTGTGTCTTATTTTCAGCCTGCCGATACAATTCAAATCAATTCAATTCAGTTCTGTTTATACAATATCTTCAGCCTGCCGATACAATATTTTCATAGTCACCATGAAATTGTGCTGGTGGTTTCCTGGCAGCTTTCAAAGTTGTTCGTGCTTCTCCATATGCCATTAGTTCGTTCGGCTGTACATTCTCTGAGGTTCCTACACAAGTATTTTATTTTCGGCAGTGAAAAAGAAAAAAAAATCAGCAACGGCAATATGGCTGATATTATTAGATTATCACAGAAACAGCTGTCAGCATTTTCAACACTATCACCATAATAACAGCATTACTAACAGCAGAACCACAGTCCACGACGACAACAACAACAATAATGCCAACACACAACAAATCAACAATTACAACCACAGCAATGGTACCAACAATAACCACAAAACCGCAACAACACCAACAACAATAGCATGAGTAGAGTGCATCACACCCTTCCCTTGTCACCATTGTCGATACTGTTCGTCTGTCCTCCGCCCTAAGCCGAGCCCGCACCCCGTGCCAGAGGTTAGCTTTTGTTCTGCTGTCAAAGACACTCCCAGGCTGTCCATTCAGTAATATGTTTAGTATTGACCGACGGGAAAGGGGAAATTAAAAGCAGGGCTTGCACACCGTCCAACCACTGTCTCCAGATAAAGCAGTCCCGGGCCTAAGATGGACGCCGTTAGGGAATGGGCAAAAATCAAATTTACCCCAGGGAAATTTCGGCTGTAATAAAGAATGATGCTAATGGCGATAAAAGTGCACACATGTCCAATGCATTTCCGTCGGGAAAGGTCATAGGAGGAAAAAAAAAAAAGCTTGACTGAGAGTGGCCTATGCCCTGCTTCAAAACTCAGTAACTTACGGTTAGCAACACGAGAAATCTCAGTTGGTCTCAGTTTTCCGAAGATTTCCACAGGGTAACGCTTTTATCACGTCTGTATGTAGATATTTCAGTATTTAAAGATTAGATGAAAAGGGCGTAATGCTCTAGACGATAATCCTCGAAAATCTTCAACAGATAAATTATTTTGAGAGCAAGCTTTCATCTCTTGGGAAGTGCATGGCATGGCGTGTGCATGGCTATCTAGACAGGATTAGCCCCAGACAGGATTTAGCATTAGGGAAACAACAATAACAACAAGGTGTTTTCTATAAATCTCCGGCCAGGCCAGACGTTTTGCAGACAACTATGTTAATGCTGCTGCAGCTAACAAGAGACAAAGACAAATAATGACCATTTGATTTTAATGAGGATTTCATGAGGATTTTTTGTTTAAGATGGAACTGGTATGGTTAGGGGATGAGGTTTAGGAGCGGAGTTAAAGGCATGGATTAAGATCTAGGGTTATGGTTTAAGATAAGGGTAAGTTCAGTGTGGATTCGTGATAAGGTATGGGGTTTTGATTAAAGATCAGGATTAAAGTCAAGAATACTGTTAGAGTTTGGGATGTAGTTGGGATTTGCTTTAGGGTTAGAGTATTACCAAAGACAGGTGTAAACTAAGGAAACAGGAAATAGGAAAGGTTATTATAACCAAATGTACATAAAAATACAAAAAATGGTACACCACAGACACTAGTGACGGTATTAGATTAAAGTACTCATTCAAAGAAAATGAAATTGAAAATATTAGTTGTACCTCCTGTTGTGGAGGCGAAGCCTTTTCTTCATTTTTAATTGACAGTGACACATATATAAGAAAGAACTTGCATATTAACGATGGGATCTCTTACCATCGTTAATACTCTGCATTTTGAACCCTATAATTTATTCATTCAGCACTAATGGCATTCTAAACGATGGTAAGAGATTCCATCGTTAATGCGCAAGTTCTTAAGTATTACACCAGCTAATCTGTATGCTATACATTATGCTGCCCTTCATTGCCCTAGAGTGCGGGTCGGGTTAGGCCTCTCTCTTTAACTAGATCTTTCTCTCTCCCTCCTCTGTCTGGCTCTTTCTCTTTCTATAATGACAGGACGAAAACACTGGTGCCTTATCATAGTTCTTATTAACGTATTACATTTGCAATTTAGTTAAGGCTATCCAGGGCTGTTGCTTTAGTAGAAATAGAGAAACAGAAGATTTCAGAGGGTTTTATGAACAGGGAAAAAAAACACAAGCGTTTGTTGGAAAGACTGGCTAACAATCAGCATCGCCTCGTAAGTACCAAGATAGCAGAAGTAACCTAATTTTACTGATCAGGTTCCGGGACAAGAACCCATATAACACAACAGAGAGGAGTAGCTCCTTTCTCCCAGTTGCATAATTTATCACAAAAGTAACCTCTTCCACTGCAGTCGACGTTTACGGGTCAAAAAGACTCACTTTAGTCTTTGTTCACATTTAGTTCTTCTTGGGCAATCGAACCAGTTTGAACCAAGGGGATATCTTATGAAATGAGTCGCACAGTCGACGAGACGCCATTTACTCGCCTTGAATACCCCAGGCCTTGGAATTGGCTACGTGATTTTCATTCAATGAGGGGTCGAAACTGACAAGCAGTTTTACGCGCGCCAGTTTCATGGGACCAATTTCAGGAGTCTAGGGGGTCTTTAGGTTTTCTACACAGGCTAATAGAATACATCGGCTAGACTTAATCTAGCTCTTTCATTCGGGCTCTATGATTCAATCTAGGACGAGGGGTTTTATGACATTTTTTTTTTTTGCAGCCCGTACCAGCCGCAATGTAACACAGGAAATATATTAGAAGACACCACACTCTAGAGAGCAGAGCATTGATTTACATCCAGACGTTTTGTGGCCGAGTGTTAAGCAAGTATAAATATTTAATGCATTTCGGATTGATTCTTACATTTTGAGCCATTCCTGTGGAAAACGTTTAGATCGAGATCCTTTTAGCCGTGATCCTTAATGTCTGATTCTGCTGAATCCACAATGGTACGTAACTTACTTGGTTATTTGGCTGAGAAACCGGTGTAAAGGGAGAAAAAAACTCCCCGACCAAAATTAGCTTTTAGCGTTTTTAACAATTATATTATGGTTTTTCCATATGAGACTATTATCTCTACAAGAGCGAGGTAGTTTCTTTTATAATGTTTAATGGAGTCTTATTTCCTGGAGGAATACGAAATCCTTGGGCTCAGTGATTTCTATTTTCCTGGACAAGGGAATGCATTTTCCCCAATATAAAAATATTATCAGTGTTATTTGCCTGAGAAAAAAACTACCCTCCCCTGTGGCACGCTGAAGTACTCTACCAGAGTACTGTTATCTCCTGTAGAGTTGTTTTTTTTTCAAGCCACACCAGTTTCTCTATACTCGCGACATTCCAATAGTTGCTATGTCTTCCTTTTTTAGCAGTCATCTAGCTTGCTGTGCCTACCACTATCCATGTAGTTGTGGTTTCTGATAAGGACACTCTGTTTCTCAGCGCCCTCAGTACTCCCATATCTTTAAAAGCTATAAAAATAAATATCTACCCCTATCCCTTTCAGTACTTTCTTCATTCTTTATTGACAATGGCAAACCCAAAATCACACCAGTTCATCTGTATGCTATATGTGTGAGGGTGAGAAATGACTGTAATGAACAAGAAGACGAAAAGGGGAATAGTAAGCATATAAACTTCAAAATCGATAGCCCCAGGAGGGCGGTGCCCTTTTTATTGACTATCGTTTGATAGTTCAGCAAACTGTCATCACAAGAGCCAAGTCCTTTCTTCTCTTCACCAAGAACTGCACTTTGTTCGGCCTGTAGGGGATCGCCTACTACTACCGGAGCTCACTGGCACGTGGAGGAAGTCACCCCGCCCCGTCTGCGCCCTCCCTACCTTTTCACCGGTCTACATATATATGTAATACTCATTGAAAATTGTATTTGACTGAAGTCTACTTCAACGTTTAAAAGGAAACGACATGAACCATATTTGCCAACCCCGTAGTGATAGTAAGATCAGTTTTTGCCTCATTCTCTTCTAGTAACTGTTCAATACCTATTGATTAGCTACTTCACTGCAGTGTACCTTAATCACCTCCCACAACTGTGTCGCGAGTAATCACACAGAAACCATTAAGTCGGTTTTATGTTAATGTTAGTTAGCCTGTTTTTCCTGGATCTGTGCATGGTGGTCCTCGTTGATATCACCTCTCCGACGACTGTGAACCCTAGCTACCTAAATCCATGTTTTTAGGGCCGGAGTTCCCAACCTTTGTTCCGTCGACGTACCTCTGGATGCCACCAAACAATCCCCTTAAGATGCTGTAGACTAGTTTGTTATATTTCTCTGCCTTTTCCCGGCAATTTTACGAAAGCTTTCCGAGCTGGAAACGCCTGAAGAATAGTGAATTACATGGGGGTGATCAAGGCTTCAGAATATACGTCTTTTGAGAAGATTGTGAAATATGATTTCATACCAACAGTTTGTTAGCATGACCATGATTTTTTACAAATTATCTCTTGACGTTGACCAAACCTCTAATCATTACGATGCCTGGAGAGATGACACTTTATGTGAGTGCTCTTTTTCTCTATTTACATGTATGTAAAATTGCGCTACCATTTCTCATTAACGTATCTTTTAATTGAACTTCTAGGCCAACAATAAACTCTTAAACATTTAATGACATTTCATGAGAACTAAGTGGCCGGAGCAAATATAGAATGGCCCCTGAGTCTGAGGCCATTGAGAAACTTCATGTAGATGGCCGTAGAAAGTTTAGCTAGTGCGCTCGAAACGCAAACGAAGATTAAGTGCAAGTAACCATAACTTCACACCACTTTCACTCGCAAATGACTATTCACCCTGTCCTCTCTTTGCGCCAGGAACTAAGGATACATTATATTAGAGACCGTAGTTATTTCACCGCGTTGCTGTCCTATCCCCAGAGGTGCTCGTGCGTATACAGTGGTAACATGATCAGAGAGTTCATCGCGAGACTCAGGAAGTCCCGGCCCTTGCTGTTGAAAATTTGGACATGCAAAACCTTTCGGGACTGCTCAGGCCTACTCGTTAAGCCCCAACACGAAATGCATGTGCTTAATGGGCATGCCCTGTGGACCCGCGGGGTTCGTTAGAATCACATGAGTTTGCATTAGGAGGCTATGGTTCTGATTTACCCCAGGGTCCCATGGGAACTTAAGCACCGCTCCTTCCGTGACCAGACTCATCCAGGGGGATACGGAATTAAGGAATGGAATAAAGCCGTGGATTAACTCACACGTACAACGCATGCATGGAGACAGGAAACGGACACTTTCGTGTGACAGTTGACATTGGAAGAAACTCACTGTCACTTAGTAGAGATATGTAAGGTTGTTTAGAGCCATTCCTGTTCAATGTTACATGCTGTGGTTTGTCTTCATTAATCCATTTCTTCCTCCCAGAAGATTTAATGGCGTGTGCGTTTTGCATGTCTTATTGCAGACATTCTATTAATATAATTGGTATCTGCTGGTTTGTATATTTGTTCTTATGTTGAGGCAAACTGGTATGGTATGTTTAATCCATGCCTAAACTAAACACTTTTCCTGAAGCCAAACAAATACTTCCTCATTCCTTTCCCCTAAAACAGATATTTGATTACCCGGTTCCTAAGCCCAAGAGGGAGGAAACTCTGATTATGTAGAGCAAAAGAACAGAATGTCATGAGAGGAAAAGCCCCCGTCCTTCAAATGCCAATGTTTCGCTCTACCTGAAGCTTAGAGAACATCGGGCCACATGTATATATTGATCCCAAGTGCTCCTCTGTTAAATGTTATTGTTAAATGTAAAATATACGAGAACGTTGTGAAAGCATGTGAATGTAACAATGCATTGTGAACATGTGTAAAGTTAGTAGTTGTAGTGCTTAAAATGTCCGTGTGCTGTCCCGTTGCATACTGTATTTTGCCCATGTACCACGTCTGTGGTCTGGGCTTATTCCTAATGAACTTGTTAAACTTCTTGTTGTTATTAATATATTATATGGAGAGACCTGGAGGGTTCGAACTTACAGTCTTCGCTGTTCCATTATGCAAGTTCATCAGGCATCACGGTGTTACCGTCATCACAACAACAACTGCAACTTTCATATATAACTCTAGGCGACATTCTATTACTCATTTCGCTTGTCTCACAGCCAGTTCGAGACTTTCTCGGTAGGCTATTGCTAAGCAGATCTTTCGAATGAGGAATGTATCAGTAATCTGGCTTTTCCAGCATTGAACCCTTCCATCAAGGACGACTTGATCGGAAGTATCAACTTTGTCTTCGTGCAGGACAGAGCAGCATGAGCAAGTTCCTTTTAAAGTTATTGATCTTTGCCTTTCTACAGTGTCATGCAACATTAATCATTCACGGTACATATACATACAAAAAAACAACTATGAAATCCACAACAGTCATTGCCATCATCGAAGTGCTGCACTGTGGTCCTCCAGGCCTAAAGCCCAATTCTCATTTACACATGAGTAGAATGAGGGTTTGGGGTTTAGTGTCTTTCCCAAAGATACTACAGTGCAAACCGTCCAACCTAAGAGTCGAACCCACAAGCCTTAGACATGAGAGTCGTCAAAATGTGAAAACATCTCACAAGCCGCCCGGTCACGCTGTCTCCAACATAAACTGGAAGCGCTTTGAACTTTCTTTAAGACTACACGGTCAATGATCTATAAACTATTCCCTGCCACGTCTATGGCTTCGTAGACAGCGCTCGTATTTTGCAGGGAAGCATCACACAAGCGGCCTAGACTCTTTACTGGTTCCTCAGTGGCCGAAGCAATTCTTTGGCTTACCACTTAAAAAGGCACACGCACGCACGCACGCACGCACGCACGCACGCACGCACGCACGCACGCACGCACGCACACACACACACACACACACACGTTCAACTTCCTAAGACGTCGATATTGTTTCTCAAGGATTCATTTCTCTTAAAATTTTGGTACCTTGGTATTGACTTGTCACCGGAAGCTGCCCATCAGTACTTCGCACTCTCTTTACTGTTCAGTGGTCCAGGAAGGGATTGGGCAAGTTCACCAAAAAAGTCAGTTCAGATCAAACTCAGTTCACTAAGGGAGAAAATCACTAAGATCAAGCTGAGCTCAGTTCCATGAAAACTGGGCAGCTTTCAGATCTGCTCAGTTCCTCTTGGTTTTTTAAATTGGCATTTTGTTCTGATTATCGGCGTAGTAATGAATGAAGTGAAATATAGATAGGAAATTAAAATTCAGATCAAGTACCCAAACACCTACAGTTCAGATCCAGATCAAATTGTCCATTAGCGGAAATGCACGTGAACTGAAGTTGTTCACGACCGGAGTTCATATTATGATCTCACTTGTACCCAATTTTGGCCCCCAAGTGACCGACCTGTCCTGTCGACCAAATTATGGTCCCATCCCTCATATCATTAATCATTGCTCGTGAAAATTCAGAAAGTCTTTACCGTCCCTCGCCCATCCCAGGCTCATTCTCCGCCTTATCTCTTACATTATATTCTCTCTCTTTCATGACATAAAAGGTCGATCCCTTTATTATGGTACTCTTCCATCCCTTCTTTCCTCTGCCATCCCATACTCACCTATAATCATTTGATTAGTCTATGCTCACCGATGCGTGCCATGCTCAAGACGTAGACTATACTATGTAAACTAATAAGTTCACAGGCAGGTCATTCGCTGTTCAGTTCAGCGATGTACTGTAGTCTATCTATCTATAGAAGTTAATTAGCACCACGGGTCCTTCCATAATTTACAGCCCAGGATTTTGAAGCTCATCTTCCTCTAAATAATGCACAGACGACCGTGAGCGCTTGTGAGCGTGCGTGACAACTGAGTTAAAGATTTCACAAGCCAGGTCATGTCAACATCTCACCTTATAGGATTCGCAGATGGGAGTCTGAGGGCAGAAATTTCAGCCTGAGGGTGGAGCAGTGGGTGGGGTTGGGGAGGTTAATTACAACAATGCAGTAAGTAAAATGTGGTGTCTATATTCCTGCACCCATCCCCATTGTGATTCAAAGTGCCAACACAGTTGGTGAATTGAAAATCGCTTGATTTAACGTAATGTAGACTGTACTCGTAGTTTCGAATGCTTTATAGATACACAGGCCTACTAAGATTCTGTTAACATTAATAAAAAAAAATCACAGCGAAACATACATGTACATCCAGCTGATCACACAGTTAGTTGGGCAAGACTTAAATAAGAGAAGACACGCTCATCAGTGACAAACAATACATACTGTTATTTCAATGTTTTTTTGACTGTATTATATTTCTTATATAACACAATAATTGCAGTATGAGTATTTGATTTATGAGTATGATTTATGAACACAATCAATTTAATTTGGCTACTGTTCATCCTCAATCACCTTTTCAACTTTTGTCAGCCTTCACACGAACTGCATCTTTTCCTTTGAACCATTCTCTTTCATTCTTCCTCCATAATTTGTTCTTTCTCTTTCTCTCTTTTTCACACACACACACACACACACACACACACACACACACACACACAGACACACACACGCACGCACGCACGCACGCACCCACGCACGCATGCACGCACGCGCACACACACACACACAGAGTACACATAAACCTGCACCATCACCACCAGTTCACATTAGGGTATGAAATAGGAAGACATCCCTAATGGTCACAAATATCCAGACTTACATAATAGGGGGCATAAAGTAATTAATTCTACCTTCATACCTTCAGCCCGCTAACCTTGAGTGCGGCGATAGAATGAGTTCACATCTACTTGTTAACGACTGGGCACGGCGGTCGAATATGTACAACCGTGTATCCTGGCAACGGGTCATATCACCTCTCGCGGTGCGGACGGGAAAATTAATAGGCTCATTAAAACCTTGGAATGTTCCTATCCTTGTATTCGTGATGTAAACATCACATTCATTCTCATAACAGAAAAACTCAAAAGGATGCTCTAACAAATGGCCAAACTTCAAGAAAATACTTTCTCAGCTAAAAAGACTGGAACACTGTTCACCACTGTCATGCGCAACAAAACCGCCGTACACGCCAAATGAGGTTAAATTCACCTATTGGCACCTTTTAGTTTTAGTAGTGGATAGTGTTCTTTTCTTTCAGTCTGGATCATTCTCTCGTTGCTGTTATAGTTTCCGACATAGCCAAACCTGTGGACCATTGATCAACTGATAAACTGGGGCGTTGCACGCGAAGGTTTTTGGCATCTCCTGTACAATGATGACTTTGACTCACACAGTCTTCTTCCTAAAGACGTCAGTTCTGTAATTTAAGGGATAGAGGCAGTCAGGCTACAAAGGATTTTCATGAACGTAACATTAAGTATATTTAAACCATGCTAAGTAGGACTCATAAGTTGCACTCTGAGCAACACAGTCAATACCACAGTTTAAAAGCCTCTCCGGGATATGAAAGAAGAGGGGAGACTTACTTCAGTACTTTGCATTCAATCATTCGTATCATATCGGAGCGCTGTTGTTCCAAAGTTCACTCGTGAAGGATTTCAATCTGCATGAAAACTTTGCGGATCGCTAGTTATGGTAAAGAAACGTGATATAAAAACGTCTGAGTCGAGTCATGTCAATAGCCATCTATACATGTAACTGGGGCTTGCCCTTCGACGGTAACGATTGGATGGGGCAGCTTTAAGGTTTAGTCTATTATTAACCGCAGCATAAAACACTATTATCTAAGAAACTATGTAGGATGTTCCTTCCAACATATTATCAGCTTTTAAACAAAGTAGCTAGTGGGAAGAACGTCTTATAAACCACAGGCTCCTCAAAGATTAGAATAATGATTGTGAGAGTTACCAGTACAGTTTTCTTAGCTAGTGTTAAAAAATACCTCATCATAGTTATATTTTAAGTAGTCAACTTGCTTAAAACACTAATAGGTCTTAAAGAAATGTTTCAAAATACAGCATGACTTACTGACTAGATCTATACCAATGAAAGAAAAATTTTATAACACTGCAACATGCCTTTCTCTACGCCTCCATTATTATTGATTGTGTGGCTTTCAGATTTTATGTACCACTTAATGATGATTATCTCATGAAAGCTCTCGCATAAACTCTACCGAAATTGAAGAAATTGGAGAATGTTTATTTCAATCAATAGATAAAATTTCCATAGACTGCCGAGGTCAACTTGTTTATAGCTCCCGGGACGGTCATTTCCAGTATAGTGAGTGAGCTTAGCTCTGGATAACTTATTGCTTTCTGTCACTGTCACTGTCATTACAAGGAAACTGCTGTTGGGATTGTTATCCTCAGTTGTTCACTCATGGCAGTCCCCTTCTTGGAAAGGGGAATTAATCTAGCGACACTATAAGCAACGAAGCTATCATTTAATACGTTACCTGCAGTTTCAAAACCATGCAAAATATGCGTGCCATTTGAGGTAATGTTACATGACACCATCTGTCCTAGTTCTCTAGAACTCGTAACTCTCAACTGATGTTCACTGTGGGAAGTTGCACTGTGCATAATGTCATAGACAATCTAAATTCAACGTTCATTCTTTAATGCTTGAGTATCAGAAGTTCCACCTCCAGTCTCACGATCTTCTTCACAATTTTCAGCCTCTTCCTCACAGTCTTTCATTGCCTTCACCTCGTCCTCCTTCAGCGGTATATGATCACTTCCTTCGCCCTCTGGCGCCTCAGGGGCGTCTACATGTATTTCTAATGAGGTGGAATCCGTGGCCCACTCCTGAAGATTGCCACTGCTGAAAATGAGAAAGACTATCGCCCCGAAGACATAGATCCCTGCTGACACGTAGAACACTGCCCGCCATTGCTCCTGAGTTTGCTGTGTACAAAAGAATGATAACAATTGCAAGTTCACAGAACGAAATCATGGCGGGACTCCCGTATGTATAAACTATTGGTCTTGCTGTTTGTCAAAATGAGACTTATGTGGCTCTTTGGCAAATCAGCTTACTGGTTTTGATATAAAGGCTCAATTTTTGTGCTTTTATTGAGTGAAAGATGGTTTGACTTAGCATTACTCTGATTCGGACATTAGGTGTTTGAGGTAAAAGGGGTTACCCTCCTCCAACCCTCCTCACCTCACGCCAAGAATATTTTGAAAATAAAGGGTAAACAAAGACCAATATTTCAAAATAACTGTCATCTAATCTGCTTTAAAAAACCAAAAACTCGAATTTATCTGCAAATAGTTACAATTCTTCCATAAAATCAGTACTTTTTGGTAGATATATATTTTTTACTGTGATTTCTGCAACAAACAAAGAGTCGATATTGGATGGCACCTGTCTTCCACAGAGCCTGATATTCATCTTTATTCCTAGTCTAGCAATATAACGTCAGCCATAGATGAACTGCCTATTTCAGAGATAAGTAATTTACAAACTGGGCAACCGTTGTACTTGCTGCAATCCAAAACATTTATCAAATGTCACAAAGGAAGTCACAAAGTAATTGGTTTAAAGAACAGCACCACAGACTTGGGAGAGTGGCATCATTCTTGTTTAGCTACCTACTACAAATTTTCCCTCCCCTGAATAACCCACTCTATTGAGAAAGGCGAACTGACAATGACTGTGATGATGAGCTTCAGTTTGATTGGCTGCAAGACAATTAACATTGAGCGACCCTCTAGTGCTTAGTATGTTGAGGTTATGAGGCAAAAAATTTTTACCAGTTATTACTATTCAGCTGGTCAACAACTTAATTTGCAAGCTGAAATCTTAACAATATTATCACAATCAATCACGAAATGCAGAAGGACAGACAGACAGACAGACAGACGGACAGGCAGGCAGGCAGGCAGGCAGGCAGGCAGGCGGGCGGGCGGGCAGGCAGGCAGGCAGACAGACAGGAAGGCAGATAGACAGACAGGAAGTGAGAGAGAACGAGAGAGATAGAGAAGATAGAGAAAGGAAATAAGAGAAACACATAATGAGAGAGAAAGAGAAACTGAGTAGGGCGCACTTGTACTTACATCTTCTGTAAGTAGACCAATGGACAGCGGAGCCAAAAACCCTGGTAAGGTTGCCACAGTATTGGAAATGCCATAAATGACGCCAGCATACTTTGGGGCAATATCTCCGGCATTCATATACAGGCCACCGCCATATTGGAATCCGGTGAGAGCGACACCTAGTGTCAGCAGGGTAACGGCGGTAGCTGATTGGCTGCAACCAACAAAGCTGAGGCCAATCAGAAGCAAGGCTGGTACGAGGGTACCTAGCAACAAAAGGAACAATATGGACTACTGACAACAGAAAGGCAAACAAGCATAACGAAACTGATGTATTATACTTTGCACCTCATGGTATAAGAACTTAAGAACTTTAAATATCTGCATCTCTTACTTGTTAAACTTAAAGTACTGGTCTCAGTTCTCTACATTCTAGTATCTCTGTATACTGATGAATTCAAATACCCCTGGTCTATTTTGACACTAGTTCATTAAGTTGCTCTCTTGTCTGGGATGACAGAATGCCATCACAACTCATGGTTCATACATACAAATATGTCTCATCTACAGAGCGTTTTTTGGGGGTTTTTTTTGTTGTTTTTTTTCTTAAATTTGGTCTTTTAATTTTGTGCCTCGCAAATGAAGACTCCAAAGGAAAAGCCACGTAAGTCATAATTTAATTAAAAAGTGGACAAAACAGGAAATTAAAGTCGGGGATTTACTGTCTTTCACTGTATGGCCTCATTTTCAATTTAATCTACAGTGACTGTGTCGGCTTATCAGTCGCTTTACTAAACTTTACTTTGAGCGAAGAAACTTCCAATTAAGGTGGTTATCTCATTTTTCTTATAACACAAATTATGACTTATCAGGTTTTTCCACGGGATTCAAAACTATTTCTTGACTCAGAAGCTACTCTCTTCTTAGAAGCCAAATGGAAATTGTACTCCTGCTACTAGAATGACCCACTTTCTATTGCACTAAACACGAGATAAACCCCGGGCCATTACGACACCTCTTAAAGTGTCCGAAATAAATTATCTAAGATTCTGGCGACCTAACAAAGCTTAGTGTCCGTGGAAAGTTCAGATTGGTATATTAGTGTGTGAGAAGGGAAGAGAAAGTTACTAGGTGGAAGAGGGGAAAGAGTCGACCAGCAATACGTGGCTGAAATGACAAACAGAATACTCCCTGCTGCGAAAGCCGGAAGGGCGGGCTTTTCTTTCTCTACTTTGCGTGAGGGCTGATGTCGCTAACTAAACGTTGATGTTAAGAGTTTTTTTTTTCTCCATCTGAAGGACAGGCCCAGCGCCTGGCTGCTTTTGAGAATGACATTAACTCAGATACCAATCTCACCTATAGAGTTAAACAATTTCCTGGTTGTTGTGGTTGTGAGAATTTCTTTGGTTCGTAAAAGATCTGCCAGCCAGCTGGAGGAACTGATGACGACCCAGAAACAAATGTAGGGCACAGAGGACAGAAAGCCATTCTGAAGATAGCCAATAAAATCGTCAGGACAGTCAAGTACACTTCGTATAATGAAACTAGCGGTATTTCCAGACACTTTATTTACAATTCCCAAAGTGGTTGTTGGGATGAAAGAGAGCAAGAAAGAGAGAAATATAACAGTGAGAGAGAGAGAGAGAGAGAGAGAGAGAGAGAGAGAGAGAGAGAAAGAGAGAGAGAAAAAGGAGGGAGAGAAAAAGGAGAGAGAGAGAACGGAGAGAGAGAAAGAAAGAGAGAGAGAGAGAAAGGAAGAGAGAGAGAGAGAGAGAGAGAGAGAGAGAGAGAGAGA
>JAWQUT010000162.1:1253160-1275097 GCA_033807755.1 Ellobium chinense
ACATCCCTGCCCCTTTTCTGTCTAGCACAAGAAATCGGAATCGGATCCCGCTTCGCGAGTCTGGTGTAATTACTCGGATTCGTGAATACCTAAGAAGCCAGGTCTCGCCCAGGTATAATAATGTCTTCTGGAGATGTGGAAATAAACCTTATCAAACCTTGTTGTTGATAGTATGTTATTCATATGTATGTGACTGATATTAATCTTTCGAAATGAAAAAGCGCAAGAACGTGCCCGGACTGAAGAAGTGAATCAAATAAACAAAGGAGACAGCATGAAACGTGTTGGCAAATTCAAAGAGTCTGCAAAAAATAAAATTAAAAAATCACACAAAATAAATCACAAAACAGACGTTAAAAATTCGGAGAATGAAGGAGATGGAAATGAGGGGAGAGAGATGGGAAACAATCAGATCTTAACCGAAACAATACCAAAACCACTCTCAGTTAGCTGCTTAGCAGGAGTGTTGAGCAATTATAGGAATGAATCTCCCGTTCCTCCAACATGCGACAAGAAATTGACAAAATATTTTAAAATGCACTCATGCTTTTGTGCAACAATAGATATAGCTCTTATGTGTCATCGAAATGATTAATACCACGGACAGAGCGACTCGCTTTCAGTATGGCGAAGTATTTCGTCGCCCCATCGAGTTGAACACTTCTGACTATAATAAACATAACGTATCCCACACCATAAGCTCGTGGTAACATTGTCCCATTACCACTTCCTTCACAGACAATGCTGTTGCTACTACAACCATTACGATCCCTGCTGGCATTCCCTGGCGTCAACAACATGAGCTGCATCTAGAAAATCTGACAAATAGAAAGGGGGAGTAGGGAAGCAACGCCCTGTATTGTCCGCTGTATAAGGAATCATCGCTTAATAGTTTTTAGAGCTTCACAGAATATAACATATTAGTAGATCTCCAGAAAAAAACCTATGAGTGGTTGGTTACAATGTGCGTTACAAAACAAATAATTACAGAACTGGACCCGCTATTTATGGGCTATGAGTTCCATTCCCGTCATGGTACTTCTTGTCAAAGATTTGAGAACACATTTCGTTCCCATCATTCTCAGTCCATCCGTCTGTTCATGGGTGTCCGGTCCGGCACCTGATATTGCTACTTGCTAGTGCTCATGGCTTGTAAATAGGTTTTAACGGTGTATGTTTTTGAGGGAGTTGAGATTATTATTTCATAAGCTGGCTAATAAATTAAAAGCACGTATCTAACACTAGCATGTCTCGTGGGAATCAAACACACTGAGCCCAGCACATCATTTTTAAAAAGTGATTGTATGTTATCTGCTCTAACAAAAGTATAGCACCTAGATCAATGAAGCATGCAGATATATCTGTCTTTTAACGGGCCATTTTGTCTGTCTTTTAATCTGCTTTTCACACTTGACGTTACTGAACTTTGCACTAAGTAAAGTTTGTTTTGGATCAACCAATATACTTTTATTATTGCTATCCTGGGTGCATAAAATCTTCCATTGCCAAAGTATCAAACACAACCTGGATACCATGAAAACCAAATCAGGAGTCGCATTTCATTTTCCTGACATATTCCTCTGGGCCGTCGATCCCTGGTTGATCTGATTGATCTGGTTCTTTTATTCTTCATTTCTCCGTTTCATTTGTCTTCTCCACCCTTCCCCTGTGACAAAAGTCCGTTAAAAAATCAATATTTGGCGTCGTGTTTCATTGTTTTATTAGCTCGAGGATTGGACTTACTGAATGCTAAAATCAAGGCATGAATTGCACGGGTCGCGTTTCATGGGCAAGGGAAGTCGGTGAACAAGCGCCGTACATGCTTTGGTATGTCGGGTAATACTGAAATTCAATACATCGTGATTTGATGCAAACTGCATATTTTGGAATCAAAGTATTTTTTTTTTGTGTGTGTTTAATGAGGTATTTTCAGACGGGTCAGTTACACCGAGTGATCTAGGGATTGCTAGGCTATTTTGGTAAATGACGAGTAATCATACATAAGCAGAGCATGTAAACAAACCAACGTGTGAGCAAGATTTCCTAGGTCACGTGATGGAGCTGAAAATACCTAATTTTAGGTCGGTTCTGATAACAGCATGACCTAATGTTCAGGCTAAAACATTAAGAGTAAGAGCACAGCTTTTCTATGAGAAGTTAGAAAGTCTCTTCGTTCCAGTCTTTGTAACGCAAAGACCCGGACTAAATAATTTTAATTATTACCCACGGATGATGCGGGTTACAGTTTCAGTCGTCATTCCCTGCCTAGCCGAGAAAAGTGCAGACTAGTTAAGCTCGACTGATGATATCAATGCAGTCGCCGGTATTTGGCCAATGAAGCAACAACATGGCGCTTCCGGGTTCCTTCGCCGTGCTGGATGAAGTGGCGTTACAAGAGCGAGGACAACGTATTCTTTCTTAAGTAAAAGAAGGTTTCACAGTACCCAAAATAGTAATACTGGAAGTTTATCGGGTAACCCCAAAACGAAGTTTACTTAATTCAAAATCCAGTAACTCCAGGTGTTGAGAACAAATTGGGAGTAGGATGTCATGACCACACAAGTCATTATTAAGTCGTCCGCATAATAAAACCTCAAAAAGTCAGTCTTTAGCGAAATCGCTACAATGTGTTGTTCACACCCCTCGTCTCACCTCTCACAAATTATCATACCCAAATTCCATTCATGGGTAAGAAACATTCACTGAAACATTTTGGGCCTCAAACCTCCTAATTTGTCACAGCCACAGAACGCGCACGATCAAACTTCTTACTTGTTTAGATGTAATCAGGTTTTATAAAAGGTAAAAAGCTGTCCATCCGGCCAGTGTTTGGAGGGCTACAGGAAAAGAAAATACTGATTATGTCTGAAACATGCGTCCCATTTGAAATTTTCTCCCAGGTATACTTTTGCTCCTAGGCATAAGCTATCTAGGTAAGTGTCTTTTCTTGATAATTTTCAAAACAAATATATTCAAGATGATGAGCAGGTCTGCTGACCGGAAACCCGCAGATAAAACCTCCTTATCTATTAGACGCTTTTATCATTGTGCGCGTTTCTGCTCCCCGACTTTCACGCAAACCTCATTATGCAGATCTGGAGGTGGCTCTGTCTTTTCCCTTTCCTGCAAAATTTCCGAAATCGACTTTGTGAGGCGTTATCATACGGGGGGAGGAGGGGGAGGGGAGAGGGAGCGAGGGTAAGGAGGGGGAGGAGGGATGGGGGTAAGAGGAGAGAAAAATAGTTGTTGACAGCTCCGAGTCCTCAATTGCATCTTGTCTTTTTCTCATTGAAATTAGAAAATCAACTTTTGTATTCAAGACTACAGGGTTTAAAAAAAGAAATAGCCACAGGGATGGTAATGAAAGCAGGAGATGCTTCTCTCAGACTATATAATTTGGAGTCTGAATGTCTGTGAACAACGTGGTGAAGTCTAAAGACTCAACTAGACAAAGAACAGTATAATGTGATGAGGAGGAGGAGGATGTGTACTCCTAGCTTTGAAGATTGTTTAACATTCACGTTCATTTGCATCAAGTGGGTGTGTGTGTGTGCGTGTGTGTGTGTGTGTGTGTGTGTGTGTGTGTGTGTGTGTGTGTGTGTGTGAGAGAGAGAGAGAGAGAGAGAGAGAGCGAGCGGGCCAGCGAGAAAGAGAGTTCATGTGAAAAAAACATGCGTTTATCCATAACAAAAGGACTGTGAGTAGGACACCATTTGAGTAAGTTCATTACATTTTATTTCCACTGAGTGGTTGGGAAATGTATGAAAAGATAATGAAGATAAGTGTTAAAGGGCAGGACAACAATAAAATTGCATAACAGTGAGGAGACAGGACATTAAAATGTATGAGGGAAACAGCATATCATGTCTATCATAATGTGATTATTACGCAAATTTGTAGGAAGCACAGCCGTCCCAATGGGATTTGAGGACCAATTAAAAACGTTATTAATGTGTAAGCCTTTAATGAGACGAATTTTAAATATAGTCTTACATGTGACGTAACATCTCATCACATGCTAAGAGATAAGTTGGAAATGGGAAGGGGGAGGGGGAAATGCTCAGATGAAATGCAGAAACAAAAAAGGAGGAAGGAAAGAAGATGTGACGAAATCTGCAGTTGCCACCTCTTCGCCGGCACCCACTTGCCTCGATGCCTTCACAGAATTTGGAGGACATCAAAGCTCAGCTCATGCCTTATTTGTGGCACTTGACGGCTATTTGAGCTCAGATTTCAGTTTGTCATTTGCTATCTCCTCCATCTCTTCTACTTTCTCCAAACAAGAAGAAGAAGAAGAAGAAGAAGAAGAAGAAGAAGAAGAAGAACAACAACAACAACAACAACAAATTAGCCTACTTTTTCACTACTTTTGAGGGTGTTATATAATGCTACTTTGTGGCATAAACGAAAAGCGTCAAGAAACTTGAAAAGCAGTAAAAATTTGGCGCCAATCTGGTAACATTGCTCGTCGCCAAAGAGAAAACTCCATAATATATTCTCATGATAAGAAAAGCTCTGAAAATGACGTGAAGGCCTAAACTGCAGAGAATGGCAACAAGAGCATGGCTGTTAACACAGGGCTACAACCTTTAGAAAGGGAGATAATATACCTGTTTACTAGTGGGCATCATGCCGCGAAGACTGGATTCAATGTATTTCCTTTCTGCCTCCGTTATCCTTGGATGTTTGGCTGGGCTGTCGTGCACCATTAGTGTCCACGTTGTAAACCACAGCACACCAAATATACCTGTGGGACAACAGAACAAGGTTGGGAAGTGCTGCATTAGATGGCTGTTGGCTTTGGATTTAATGAGACATAAAGAATGAAGCCTGTGCCTCAGCTTAATGTACAAAGATGACAAGGAACGTGTATCGGAGGAGTGATGGCACTGAGAATGAGAAGGAAAGAAACAAAATGAAGGCAGCGTGTTTGCACATTGCAACACATTCAACTCGAGCTGAACTAGGAACTCCGGCAAATGTGTCATAGGCTATATCCCGAAACTCTCCCGCTTAGGGTTTGGTTTAGAATAGGTGCTGAGATAGGGATTGGGTTGAGGAAGGAAAAGCGGCCTTGGGACCGTCCCTAGTTGCCTAGCGAAGTGTGTTATCGGTCTTCTTTCGGACACCAACAAGGTTGAGGCTTTTCCAACCTGTGTCTTTGGAATGTTACCGAATTTATCGTTCATAATGATGATGATAATATGAAGCAGACAGAGCAACTTTTGCTCTAAGGAACGTTAAATAAAGCCATAAATTACAGACAGGAAACTACCGTCTTTATGCTACTAGGTGTGCTGTAATATTTCGAAATATTGCTACATTTCATGATACTAAGTTTTAATATGGGAAAGAGTCAAGTATGTCATCATGTTATAAACGAAATGCCACAGATTTTCGGCAACGATACAGTTGTTAAGAAATGATCGTCAAATGTCCTCACTCTTTCACCTTAGCCATAGGCCATTGCCTTACATCTAATATATGTGAATGTTGTTCTTTCCCTCTCCAGCAAATTGGCGCTTATCTCTGACGCACACTCTAAAAATATCAGAGCTCTCGGGTGTAAATTAGAATCTTCATTACTGATCCTAAAACATCCTAGGATGTGAAATAGTTCAGCAACAACAACACATTAATCGCCCATTCACATATTAAACCAAGTTCTTAAAATTTCTGAAAATGTCTTTCTCCCCATCATATCTCCGGGGACAATAAAATTTTCCCGCCCAGCTTAACGTCATCGGACCGGCGACATCTAGAACATTATCATGTGCGTCAGCCGTCACATGACCTGCTTCTTTCAGCCAGCCCGCTAATGAAACGGAAAACGACTTCTTTAGCAACACTAAAATGAACGTAAATAACACCATTTTCTCTCTCTTCCTGGTTCCAAGGCTTATCAATAATTATTGATCCCTGACAGGACAGTCCAGTATGTCGACAATACAAGATGTCATTACATGACAGTTCAGACCCACATGTTCTCCGTATTTTCAGTTTGTCACTGAGCCTAATGCAGAGAAACGCACATGCACGCACGCATGCACACACACACAATACGCACAGACATATACTCACACACAAGTCCACCCACGCACGCACGCAACCACACACACGCAAAATTGCAGCACTAACAATCAACATCAGACATGACACACTGGTCTAGTACACACCCTGAACGTAAAAGATACTGGGCCAGCCTCCATCAAAGCCATATTCACAGAGTATCGCCGTTATGGGGTACGTCAATACCTTACCCATTTGAGAACCTGTAAGACAATGGGAATAGTCATCATTTGGTATTAGCCAAAGCGGTTCAGAGAGAATCTCTTTACAGGGAAAAATACATCGAATGCTTGCTCTTAGTCTTAGAAGATTTAATTTCCTTATATTATTTAGTTACTGGAATTCTGATGAAGTTTCGGGGGATAGTTAGCGGGTATGATGCACAGTCACCAGTCATAGGCCCCATGCATAGACCTTTCTTTATGAGCTAGGTTGATCGGTAAGTCTGGAGCACATGTTGATTTGGATGAGGTCGTGAGAGCACCCCAAGTTAGGGGGAAGAGAAAAACTACCAAACAATTGTACTATCGCTACGCCTTAAGCACTGAAATGTTCACAAACTGGTTTCCCATTATTCTAGACTCATACTGGCGAAGAATTCACTGCATCTTGAGACCATACTTTCCGAGCTGCCAGACTGCCATATTTCATATCAGTTAACCTGGAGCAATTTCCTGCAGCAGGGACGATCTTAACAATACCCTGGTTCTTGAGGGCTTCGTCTTAAATTCATTCCTACTGAATAATTATTAGAACTACGTGTGCTTTGGAGGAATAAGATAGGGCTAGTTCACGGTCAGTAAGCAGAGTAGGCTTAATTTTCCTGGCACAAATTATGTGTCTCCAACTATTGGCGAGTGTTGCTGGCAATAGGCTTTAATGGCTTTAAGCTTAGAACAGTTCGTTATTCCATGACGAAGATAAATACGTGATTATTAGGAGGAATGCATGCAGGCAGCAATGTGAGGTGCTCATTGCACTTAGTTTTATTTCTGATAAATCCAAACTTGAACAGAGTATGAATATAAAGTTATGAATGGCATAAGAATGTCAGCTTATACTTCATTTAAAATATCAGAGTTGGGACCCCTTCAGAAAGTGATTTTGTTATTGGGATGTTGTTGTTGTTGAATAAAGGTCTTTGATAGGTATGATATAGCGTGAGAGAAAAAAGAGAGAGAAAGAGAAAGAGAGCGAGAGTGAGAGAGGGAGAGAGAGAGAGAGAGAGAGAGAGAGAGAGACAGANCTGGTTCCAAGGCTTATCAATAATTATTGATCCCTGACAGGACAGTCCAGTATGTCGACAATACAAGATGTCATTACATGACAGTTCAGACCCACATGTTCTCCGTATTTTCAGTTTGTCACTGAGCCTAATGCAGAGAAACGCACATGCACGCACGCATGCACACACACACAATACGCACAGACATATACTCACACACAAGTCCACCCACGCACGCACGCAACCACACACACGCAAAATTGCAGCACTAACAATCAACATCAGACATGACACACTGGTCTAGTACACACCCTGAACGTAAAAGATACTGGGCCAGCCTCCATCAAAGCCATATTCACAGAGTAACGCCGTTATGGGGTACGTCAATACCTTACCCATTTGAGAACCTGTAAGACAATGGGAATAGTCATCATTTGGTATTAGCCAAAGCGGTTCAGAGAGAATCTCTTTACAGGGAAAAATACATCGAATGCTTGCTCTTAGTCTTAGAAGATTTAATTTCCTTATATTATTTAGTTACTGGAATTCTGATGAAGTTTCGGGGGATAGTTAGCGGGTATGATGCACACAGTCACTAGTCACAGGCCCCATGCATAGACCTTTCTTTATGAGCTAGGTTGATCAGTAAGTCTGGAGCCCATGTTGATTTGGATGAGGTCGTGAGAGCACCACAAGTTAGGGGGAAGAGAAAACTACCAAACAATTGCCCTGTCGCTACGTCTTAAGCACTGAAATGTTCACAAACTGGTTTCCAATTATTCTAGACTTCATACTGGCGAAGAATTCACTGCATCTTGAGGCCATACTTTCCCAGATGCCAGACTGCCATATTTCATATCAGTTAACCTGGAGCTGCTTGAAAATACCTTGGTTCTTGAGAGCTTCGTCCTAAATTCATTCCTACTGAATAATTATTAGAACTACGTGTTCTTTGGAGGAATAAGATATGGCTAGTTCACGGTCAGTAAGCAGAGTAGGCTAACATCCTTTGAAAATGATTAATTTTCCTGGCACAAATAATATGTCTCCAGCTCTTGGCGAGTGTTGCTGGCAATAGGCTTTAATGGCTTAAGCTTAGAACAGTTTGTTATTCCATGACGAACATAAATACGTGATTATTAAGAGAAATGCATGCAGGCAGCAATGTGAGGTGCTCATTGCACTTAGTTTTACTTCTGATAAATCCAGACGTGAACAGAGTATGAATATAAAGTTATGAATGGCATGAGCATCTCATTTTATACTCCATTTAAAAAATCAGAGTCTGGACCCCTTCAGAAAGTGATATTGGTATTGTGGTTGTTGTTGTGTTGTTGTTGAAAAAAGGTCTTTGATAGGTATGCTATGGCGTGGCCGACAGAGAAAAAAGAGAGAGAGAAAGAGAGAGAGAGGGAGAGAGAGAGAGAGAGAGAGAGAGAGAGAGAGAAAGAGAGAGAGAGAGAGAGAAAGAAAGCGAGAGAAAGAGAGAGAGACAGAGACAGACAAACAGACAGACAGACAGACTTAGGAATCTCACTCTCAAGGCATGGCAAGTACAGAGTATTTGTCATGGCTGGACGATTCGAAAAGGTGAATTGACCCTCGTGAGTTGAATTACTTACCTGCAAAACAAATGCTTCGTAGCCGACTACTCTCTAGGGGCGGCGCCCAGTGGGACCACAGGGACTGCATAGCTGGCGACACAAAGCCCTAATGAACGAAGGGAAGTAATTCATGAAATTATCAGCCATTGCCCTCCATTTGGTGTTAAATCCCATTCACCTAGCCACATTTCTCTGTCGTGTAATGTCTTATCTTACTATGAAACGGAACAACAGGCTTGTAATCCGTTATAGATGTTCTTAATACTCACAACTTGGTGGGGATGGTGGAGTTAAAGAGGAGGGGGATGGGGATGGGGATGGCCTGTTTTAATCCTCCAAACCCCAGGCCCTCTCTTTTTCATTATCGGTAATAAAATTTGCCTGCTGACTTTCATCCCCTTTGTGAATAATATCTCCGTTCACTTCATTTGTGAAACTCTTATTATAAAAATAAAAATAAATTACTCCATAGAGTAAGTCGCATTCAAAGCATATATAGCAATAAAGAACACAAACACAGTTTAATTGCACATTCGAATTATATCTATAATAAAAATCATAGCCACAAGCCACAGTGTAGCCCTTTGCTCCACCTGCTCCTGTTCTCCACCCTCTATCGGTCTTTAAGTCAGGCACTCGTAAAAAAACTAAATCAGAAAAGGAATGAGCCACTACAATATGAATTGTACAATTACAAAGGTTGATCCCATAAACCTCAGAATTATGTCACTGTGTTGTGAGAACAAGCCCTATAGCACTTTACTTTTGTATTTCCCCTCAGCCTTGATCTGAAGGTGTAACACTTTCTGATGTGCTAAAACATTAAAAAGCTTGAGCATTAACGATAGGATCTCGTTATTACCATTGTCACTGCATCAGTGCTGAATGCACTCTTAGTAGCATTCAACAAGCATTGTTAATATAATTCTTACACTGGTAAAACATCAGGTCTCCAATAACTAATATTATTGTCTGCTTTCTGGTCATTCACTATAAAGGTAGGTAGTAGAATCTAGGCATTATAGCTCAGCTTACTTAGTGGAGAAGCCGTATAGTTGCGGCAATGGACCTAGCTATACTTAGAGAAGGATACTGTCAGAATGCTACTGATCAGCGCCTGTAAATGGCAGCAGCACTATAAATCCTCCTGGGAGTTGAGAAAGTCCTAGAATGACCTAGCCTACTGCGGTAATAGAAGTGTGAAGTCGCCTGAGCGGGCATTAGCCTGGATAGGAGACTTATAAACTGCATTATTATTATTATCACATTTTATCTGTACAATCATGGGTTGGCCTAGGCTGGAAAGCTGGGACTTTATCGTACCAGTGAAAATCCAGTACAGAATCTTAGCACCATGAGTCCTATGACGTCATTCCTGGCCACCCTAGGAACCAGCAAGGTAAGTAAAGCTGCTGCCAGGAGGGACAGCCCAATCACGTGCTTGCCGCCATATCTGGTTGCTAGGATACCACCGGCAAGATTCGTGACGATGTAACCCCAAAAGATGGAGCCGTGCAGAAGACCTTGAGTGTGCTTGTCCCAGACTAGCTCGCCATCCTGTTCAAAATGTTCAGAAATGTGTGATTTATGTACGTAGAGACTATTCACACAATTTCATGATGAACTACATGACAAGCCTAATTCCCTATTCAGCCGCATAGCAAAGTTGTGAACCTCCTTACATAATGTTAACTGTATATCAAAATGTTTCTAAGCTGTAATTGGCAATATTACTTCCAAACTGTTCACAGTAAACTGAAAGAGAGATAAGTGGATATTAGTACTATTGTATTGCACGAGCAAACTTCATTAGTATTGTGGCAGATGTGATGCTGGTCTGTATTTAAGGGAGACACGAGTCACACGACCCTTTTCCAGAGACTGTGATACACATAACATAGTGTGCAACTTATCCCCACGAATGCACTTGATTCCTATGCAAAATTACACACCAAAGTGCTGAATGGTGCATTCTCTTTCCTCAAGGGTGATAATCTTAGAACAAGTGTCTTTAGCGATGGTACCAGTAGTTTGACATCAGACTTCACCCATGTGTCTTAGACATGGTCCTATGGAGGCTTTTTGTGATCCAGTTCATGTGACCAAGATTCTTTTCAGTGGTGCAGTGTACTACTATTCAGGTTATTCATTGAATAACCCCAGATGTAAGTGAGGGATCAAATAAACCGAAAGAACAAAAATGTATTATTTTATTGAGAATTTCCATATACACCCGTTATCATAAGGTGTTTTGAAAAGATTGTTCTGATTGCACTTATAAGGAAGTCTGACAGCACCCTGATCCATTTCAGTTTGCTTTTACAAGAAGACACTATTCTTGTGTTTTAAACAGCGCCTTGATCCATTTTGATTAAGCAAGAATGTGTACACGTGTATTATTCATTTATTTCTCATTAGCCTTTATCGCTTATTCAGCTACATCTTATGGGCTCCAACCTACTGCAACAAAGCATCATTGCATTGCCTGGATACTTTGATTTTTTTGATTCAACGTGTGCGGTATGTTAAAATGAATAACACGTGTTCGTCCTATATACCTTTGAATAGGGAGCGTCCCAAGACCGGTTATTGTCGCCCGTTTTATACACGATATTATGCGAGCGATTAATGATCGTCAAAGCGCATTGAAACGACCCAATAACTCGACTCGAGCCTGGTGGGACGTATTTTTAGCACCTTATCATCTGACTATAACACTATAGTACTAGCCGCTACGTCACACACGTCGTGTTATTTGAGAATTTGCTCATTAAAAATGGGATCTCTTACCATCATAAGATTTACTATAGTGCATCGGTACTGAATGCGCCTTTGAATTATAATTCTTAAGATGGTAAGAGATCACATGGTTAGCGCGCAAGCTCTCGAATATTATAACCACTGAGAAGGGAGATGAGATACTCCGGAGGTAGAAATACAAAACAATTTTACATCAGCTCTAGCACAGAAAAGTGTTATCTGTGTTAAAGACTGTACCGAGTAAAGTTATGTGTACCGAAATTTACCACGACTACCTTTACATTGTAACCCTTGATGCTCAGCTACATATTATTTAAAATCTCCGCCATACTCATAGTATTTCTAGATGCTTATGATTCGCCGATCGTTTATGTGCCCTATTCCAAGCTAGGTTGTACCAGTAACCAGCAGTGTCTCAGTTCATCATAGCTGGGGCGTGACAATTTCAGAATTACTATTTTATTCTATCATCGGACGCTAGTGATATTGGGAATAGTATCGTTCAATCAGCCATTGCCTTCAGAGATTCGGTAGTTAACTTACTAAGCATGTTGGTTGTCTGACGGGCGTTAATTTTATGCGCGGGTTCGGTTCTGCCTACAGTTCTTATTCTCTTCTCTTTACACTGCCAACATTTTATAGACTGATTTTTTTTAATCGGCACAGTAAAAATTAATAATATACTGTACACAGTTCCTTTTATATATAAACAGCTTATTATACTATAATGTTTCTAATGAAATAGGGTTCTACTAATTCTGAATGAATAATTAAATTATTCACATCACACCCCTGATTTTCCTCAAGCCAAATTGAAGGAGGTTGGGGGNGGGGGGGGGGGGGTGTGGAAGTGTAGGAGACAGGCTAAGTTAGTGTGACATCAAGGAGAGTCAAGTATTGCTGAAGCAGTTAGTAGCGGAACTGACCTTTCTGACAAGCTAGAAAAGCTTTCCACGGGGCTAAACTAGGCCAGCCGATTTCAATTTTATATTTAGTCTACTTCACAGCTTTTTCCAGTTACAACTCACTCCCTCACATGTCCTAGTAAATAGGGGATTGTTGGTCCTGTCTGGCTGGCTGATTCGGAAAGGTGAATGGCATATAAGAGCTCATTAGACATACTTGCAGTCTTTGCCAGCCAGGGATTGTTTACACTTGCATTGTTCACCTGGATTGTGCAAGTTGAACAGAATGCCATGAACTCAAGTGAATTCAGTTAAGTTTGGTGCAATCATTACACGAAACAACTGACAGTGGGGGAAGCAAAGGTCATGTATGATGTCAGGTTATCTTTGGCAACTAGTGAGACGCTGATCCATGCTAGCGAGGCCTTTAATGCGAAGCAATGTCTTAGGAAGGAGACAATAGTTCAGTGTAAAGACTACCGACGACAATAATTTTATTTGGATCCAGTGATCATACGCATAATCCTTAATAAAAGTTAATTAACGCACTGCGGTAACCACGCGGATAACCCAAAACTCTGGACTTAATGCAGTACGTTCGTTAATGTATGGATAATGTTTACAGTCACAGTTCTATATTAACTGAAAAGTGAAATGTTTATTGCACTGATCTGTAGTCGTGAATATGTTCGTCGTATGTGGAGGCCCTTACCATTCGTGTCACACTTGAGGTGTGGACCTCTATTTAGCAATAGACTGGGTTGGCGTTAAGGTTGGGATTATAGGTTTAAATTTGATTAATACTCATGTTTTAGATGGCAATGCACTGATAACTAGATGCTAGCATTCGACGAAAACGAGATGGTAATAATGCGTGCCTGAATCTGAGCATGTCCTAGAAGTCGCCATTGTTGAGAAGACAACTTTAACAACACGTTTAACAAGTTTATTACCCATGTCCAGACCGCACTAGATGGTTATGGGCGGTCAAAATCACATTTAACAAGTAGCAGGACAGACATGACAGATTAAGATAGTACTGAGCTGGTCGGCTTACCTCTAGGTCTACCTTGGTGTAATTACTATCCAGGGCGTTGGTTTCTCCAGGATGAAGAGTCTCACATTCCGATCTTCGCTCTCTTCTATCTAGCAGTGTTGTGACGTTATTTCCGTTAACAACGGCGTCATAATGACGAATGGCCGTCTGGTTGACCATACACACAACAGAGAAACTCATGTTGACTCGCAAGGCGTAAAAATTGAGGAAGCCAAAGAAGGAGAACATGGCGAGGGTGAACCTTGCTGACTTCCATAGTGGCGCTGCTGCAGATTAATAATTAATAAAAAACAAATAATAAAAAAATAATAATTAATACAAAGTTAAAGCAAAGTCAGTTCTTGTTGTCTCGTGGTGCCCCCCCCCCCCAAAAAAAAAAAAACANAAAAAAAAACAACAACAAAAAAAAAACCGAAAGATTTGGGGGAAGAGCTTTTATATTGAGAGGAGCATCTGTTTTGGAATAAATCACTGAAAAATTTTTGTAAAGCAAAGAATCTATACAGTTTTAAGAAAATCTCGAAAACATAATTATTTAGTCAAACAATATTTTGATTAATTTTTACAGCCTGCCAAACCAAACCTCCTGATATTCGGCTGACCAAAATTATTGTGTGTGAAAGAGTGTACACTTGAGTGTCCTGGAAGTTTTTTTCCTGCTGTAAAACGCTCAGAGCCTGTTCGGGATGAGCGCTCTATAAATGCAATTTATAATTTTTATTATTATTATTAATAATAGATTGACTTATAATATGTACTAAATCAGAGGACAAATGGTTGGTAAAACTGTTAAAAGATGATATAAAAAAAGGTGACTGTTCGACACCATTGAAGAGAGATAATGATGATGATATATGAATGGTTTTGAACTTAGCCCGTAGGGGATGGTGATGTTACGGTGACATATATACATTTACACGAATGTTCACCAATACGGCAATGCATAATAATATCCTCAATATCAATGACGTTATTGAAAAAGTCATTTCTAGTTGCTGCTGAGCAGCGCCTTGGACACAAGTAAGAAACCATGCGATTATCCAGTGACTTTTCTACAGAAATACAGCTCTTTTTCTTATATGGAAAGAATTGCGCTTAAGCAAATATTGTGATTAGCTAAATTCCGATTAAGTGGGGTCGACTGTACCACCACTACTAAGAGATCAATAGCGCACCGCAAAACGTGCTACACAACAAAAGACGTGTTCTTTATCATGTCTTCATTCTGCAAACGATTTATACGTGACCTCAAAGACTGATATTAAAAGTTGGAGAAAGAAAGTTTCAATGATGTGGAGACTTCCTGATGCGGTGCATTACTATGAATGATTCATATGTTGCTGGTGTAATCCGGTCAGGCTGTTAGGAGAAAATTGGGACAGGTTTGCTTAAAGCCTTGTTCCCAATAATGTTAATGTTAATAATGAAGATCCGGGTGAAATACGTCTGTATTATTTAAGACTTGAGGGACTCAACCAAAAGACATGTATCGGATCGACTTTCCCGGTGGCAAATAGATAAAAATACAGGAGAAGTACAGTCATGTATTTAGTTACTTACTACCTGGGACTGCTTTACCTAGCATACCTTCGAAGGAGTAGTATACCAAACCTTAATTTTTAAAAACGAACTTAATTTGTGCGGCACCGTCTCGTAGCGCGTACGATCATAAGTATGTCAATCTTTCCTTTCGGTTTCACTCGTCCTGTTGTCACAGTGACTGTGCATAACTTTAAACCGACCAAGCAAATTTACCCTCGCGGTATGGCTGCGTGTCTGCCCATATCAAACTCGTAAGGGTTCGGAACTAGAAACAGTTATTAAATACAATGCCTAGCTTACCCTGCAATAGTTGGAAAGAAAGTTATCTTAACTTAGGTGCCTGGCGTATTTGTCAGAAGGGTAAGTGCAAAGAAGAAAATAGATGACGTCATGTTGGCAGTCATTTTGTCGGAACATTAAATGATTAAGTGAGTACTCAATAAATCAGGTGTCCACCCCACCACTCCCCGCAAAATTTCAAAATCTAAAAACTTCAATAACTCATATCTTTTGTTGTCGATATTTGGCACACATAGGGAGATAGATTTTACCTGCTAATGCTGAAAACTTAAAAATACATGTGTAACAAAAGCTTGCACACGTGCATTTAACACAATGGGCCGCGGCGCGTCGCGTTATTTATTGACATGTGTTTTAATTATTTTGCTCTCTCTCTCTCTCTCTCCCTCTCTCTCTCTCTGTCTCTCTCTCTCTCCTTCTCTCTCTCTTGGGCTGGTGGGAAGATAGTCGTTATTCACATATGAGAGGATGCAGATAGTGGCCCCACGCCTCCCAACACCGAAATGAAATCCTAGATCCGCCACTGTAAAAGTACAAGCTCTTGTGCTGTCATAAACGAATACTGCACTCCATGTGACACCTGGGTTACTGTGGCACATGTAGGAAGTCTTATATGACCCACATGTGAAATTAAGTCTAGCTTGGCATAGATACACAACAAGTGTGTATGTGGCATGTACCCTTTGCCAAGATCTCATCTTCCAAACACAGACACGCAAGAAACAGAACAAGTCGATATAACCGGACGTTCCTCTAATATGCTGGTATAGTATTGCTGGATGTTCACTTTATACCACAAGTCCTGGCTCCTTGTATTTGAATTTGATCTAGCAGGGACAGATATTCCGATTGGTTCTGCTCTTTTTGTTAACAACGAAGAGTGACGGCCAAAGTTCACACATTCTTCATAATATTGTTCTTTAGAGTGGGGAGAAAACTAGCAAAATTCATCGGACATGTAATGAGAAAGTGACAACCAGAGCACTTAGACTATTAATAATTAGAAAATTAAATAGTAAACCATGTAGCGTAAGACAAAGAGAGAACATTCTGGATGGCCCAGAGGGGTCGATGGATGCACACCGCACAAGAGATAGACAGTTGATAGACAGAGAGGTGAAGGTCCATACCCCAGTATGCCAGGTGATACCCGTACCTCAAGAAGAAAAATTATTCCTCGGGTATGCCAATCTTACCTTTCATGGTCAATAAATTCTCGTGTCACTGTGTCACTTATGAATCCACCACGGTCACGCGAAGTTCTCAGATCTTGATAACCTTGTCAGAACAGCCCATGTATGACTCCACGATGAACTCCACCGTTTGTGTATGGGTTATCTCTTCTTGCCATCATGACCTCATTAAAGCAGTCAATACCAGGAGACAATGTATCTTCAAGATGAAAAGGCATATCAACACATCATTAATTTTCGTGAAGACATGTTAACCTCATATTAAGGTTATTGCACACATTGAGGCCATTCCAAGAATCATGTCCTGTCTGAATACCCTGAAAAAAAAAGCTTTGTTGCAGTCGATGTTGACTAGTTTTTATTCCGTTTATTTATTCGTAAGTTTTATTGACAATAATATGTAAAAATATACTGGTATCAATTAGCTGATTGGACTGACTCACTAGACGCCTTTTTCGTGGAATGGGCCAAATAATCTAACAATACATGGCTAAATAGAGATTCACAAATAAAAGTGATTTAAGTCCGTTTTGGATTCTGAGTCAGTCCACTCTATCATGAAAAGTATTTAAAGTGCGCTGACATATCACTTTCACACAACATCATGGAACACTTGAATCAGTAGTCCTCTCGAATCTTCAAGTGATGTAATGGTTTGCGCGAGATGACACTAGTCAGCGATAAATGCTCCTCTTACAAGTACATTGTCCTAATAATGGCGAGATACCACGTTATACCACGATTGTAAAACATGGCCTACATTTCATTCACACTGTAAAGCAACCTTCTGATGGACTATTTTCTTTGGGTTGCATCCATCCTGACTAGGGGCGTAGCGAGGGCGATTTTTCTGGTAATCTAGCACTTACATCTAACCAGCATTGGGGGGNGGGGGGGGGGGGGGGGGGGAGAAGATATAGATACATTTATTTTTTTGTTTGCTCATAATGTTTGTATTGTTTATAAATTTCTTTCCCACAGTCAGTCTTTATAAATTAGCTTACTGAGCATCCATACCACTTACATCAGACTGCTAACAAAGTCGGTACGAAGACTACAGAACTGACCTGAATAAGACTCCCTCAGTTTCGATATAGCAGATTGCAAATTCGCCTAAAACCAGCACTGCTGTCGGTATTCGTGTAAAAAGAAAAAAAAAAAAAGCTTCCAGTCTCCCTCAAGACCGTCACCTCAAAGTACGGTATTCAAAATGCTGTAAAAATATCATGTACAGTATCATAATAAAGTTGTCGTCAAGAAGCGTTGACACCAATCAAACAGAGCAGGACGAGACACTTAATGTAAAAGGTATTGAGGTCTCTTTTCTTGCTCCCACTAAAAGAAGCTGTAAGGTTAATGGTCTTAGAAATTATTCATGTTTAAGCAAAATGAACTAATGCTGTTGTGATCATCATGAGCTCTGCAATATTTTAATGTTTACGGTGCCGTTTTCTCTAGTCCTCGGGAGAAAAATAAAAGGAAGAAAAAACTCTGGAACAGGGTTGCCAAATTTGGTTCTCTCGGAACCAATTATCAGATTTTTGGCTATATTTAAAGTACGTAGTTCTCAAATAACTGATTGGCTCTTTGGTTCATTTTTAACTCTAACCGACTGTACATCAATAGTTACTAATTTCGTTTAGAAACACTTTTAGTTTACGTGTACTTCTATCAAACTGCTTGGTACCGGTACTTCTGTCGCCAGATGAGCACGAATTAAGGATCAATCTAAAAATGTTTCCATTTATAGGTCAGATCTTACATTGCTCTAATATCTGTAGAAATAGAAATGTTTATGATAAGTATAATACCAGTGTATATCCATTACAAACATAAGTCGTCATTAATTTCTGATCTTATGTCAAATCTTGACCCAGGCCGCCGTTCGGTGCTATATTTTGGTACTTTTTCGGTTGTGATTTGGCTCCCGTTTGATAAAAACTGGCAACTGAGTTCTTGACGTAGTTCGCGGCACGTCAAACAAAAAAAAAAGTGGGGGGAGTGGGATGGGAATGCAGTCTGCGTAGAGGATAATCAAATTTTTCTCTCAGATTACTGACCTCTTTTTTTAAATGGTTTTTCTATTGATGTTTCCTTCGAATGCAATACACTGTGCGTATGGGGCTGGAGAATCTGCGAGACGGGTACCGGGTCACAGATTAGTACTGCAAAAAACTTAGGTAGTGTTGACAAGATTATACGCCAACGCTTGTAAAAGGTACGCAAGTGTAATACATGTAAAACGATGAAGGTATTTGAACATTTTAGAAAGCACTTAGCATTAGTAAAATTGTATTAGATGGAAACTATATAACGAATGTATAATGGCTATTATGAACTGGTAATCTCAGATTCATAGATTACATATACGCTACGCCCCTGATCCTGACATGAGATGCCCTTCACCTCAGTAACAGTTTTTGAGAGAAGAAAAAATGTTAATAAGATGTAGCGATTGTCCATTGCTCTAGCCAAAACAAAACAAATCAAAACAAACAAACAACAACAACAACAAACGATTAAACCAGGTGTCAATATGCGGAGTCTATTGCATTAGTCTTGATATCGCTACGCGGATCGTGTCTCTGCTTCCACTGTGATTTTATCTGATGATAAATTTAAGCCCGTATTGTCGTTACTTATTGATCTGTCATTAATGGTGTTACAGCAGAAAGGTGTAGGCTACTCTTCACTGCCGCATGTCCATCGTTGTAGAATACTCTGGCCTGGTTTTCACACCTCGCCCTGGTCATTTGGTCATCACCTGATGATTCGGGCACTCGGTGCTCCTGGACCATTGTACTGGCTATTTCATGGGCAGTTTATCGCCTGCTTGGTCGGACAGGGGGGAAAGTGACAAAGAGCGCTCGCGAGAGAACTGGACCGGTTTTGTTGGTGATAGACTTTGCAAAAAATAATGTCAGACAGTCATTAGTCCTTGGGGTTTTTTTTTGACGGTTCGCAGTCATTTCACATATTGCCATGTATTAACCTTGACATACATTTTGCCATAAAAAAAAATCGCATCTGTTTGACATAAAATAAAACGTCGATGATTTCACTATCAGAAAGTCAATGCCGTTGCACTCTACCTGCGAGCTTTGTAAGTTATTACATTGTATAATTACTAGAGGTCGCTCCAGTCCATAAATTACAGCTTGTGATCGCCTTCTTCACTGAACCTAAGGAGTTTCTCATGACTGTAGTATTTTATGATGATGCAAGTGCTTCCCTTTCAAACCATTGTGTCCCCCTCCCCCCAACCCCTGGTGCCCACTCACTATGTACCCCCTGTTGTATACTGCATTACTTAATACTGTACTATAGCTGACTCTCTGTCAAACTGTCAATCTCCTACGTCTGATAATAATTTCATTGCTCAGGCCACCTTGCCCCGATTGGTGAGATCAAGATTATATTTGAAGATAAGCCCATTAACTCAGATATGGCTTTGCAGTTCCTACCCACGGCGTACATTGGTAGCCGCTGCTACTGGTTTCACATAATTTAAAGCATCTGAATAGATGGAAAGATTTTCAAACATCAGTCAAGAGCATACTCTTAGTCAAAGGCATACTATTCCACACAGCCTATGTAGAAACATCACGTCAAGACGAGAGCGATCCCAGTGCAAATAAAGGATCATAATGTAGAAGTCACCTTAAGAGGTCAGGATTTAAAAGTAGCACATCTGACAGCGTGAAATCTGAATTATATTATTATTCTGTTGACTTTAACTGCTATAGGTGACTTTGGCGGTTAGATTTTCCAGTACCTAAAAGAGGCGGAATCCTATGTAAACACAGATGTGAAACCAAAAGGTGTCTGTACACTTCTGAGACTGAATAAATGATGTTATCGTCAAATAACAGAAAACAAAAACATTGAATAAAAGCACCTTAACTGTGAACAGATCGTTCTTGATCATTTGACTTCATCCCAGCCAACTGTCATGAAATGACCTGCCTCTCGTCATAATTTACATGAAGAACTGTTGTAGACGACATAGGAAATCTATTGCTGCTAATGAATGCCTCTGTTAAGATGTAACTGTTACTGGATGACTGAAATAAAGCTTCTGCTACCTCTGAAGTATTGTTGGATGTCGGGGCATCGCGTTCTGGAGACACAATACACAACGGCGTTATGTAATCGGAAGAATATGCAATGAGTTTTAAATGGGGGAGCGGGGAATTGGGTGACAAAACTTCTCTTTTAATAGTAGAGAAAGAAGATTTTTAATGTTACTTTCAGCACTGATGAGGGTCAGACGCAAAAACAGAGTTACGACAAACATTTTAATGAAAATGACCAGAAGAGAGCACCATACAGACCAGACATTACAGGGATGAGCTCGGTTACGCATTGATCAGCTGTTTGCACTACAAGCCTTCTCTCTATGCACACGGTAGCGTGCGCGCTGCAGCTTTAGGCGTTATCAACACTCACTCACTAAGCGCGTGCGAGCAAAGTGCAGTGCATGTTCTTGGCTACACCACTACACATGTGCATCTTCCTTCAGTCTTATGTTATCTATTGCAATTCATACTTACCTACTTCTCTCTGTGATGAGTCATTTCCCAATAACAAGGAAGTGATACACGCCACGCGCTGTTTCTTTGTTATGAACTATGTCAGTGTATTCCTGACCCCAGCTGGCAGTAGGCACAGTGCACTGTATTCACAACAGACTCAATAATTAATATTGTACACTACATACAACCATAATTCCACGGTTTCGTCCCAGTGGTGAGATGAACAGCGTGAAAAGCTAACCACGACAACAACACTAACAGTCCACAAATCCACAGAACAGAGGACCAGCATAGGCCAGTAATAGCAGCTGTTAAGACGACTGGCCTCGTACGAGGTCGCGGGTTATGAGAGACGTGTAGGACACATGTGACTAAAGAAGTACAAAGGTTCTCCGGTGCAAGCCAACCGACAACACACGCATGTTAGCGCCGTCACGAACGTGTAAATTACATTCTAGAGGCCAAGGGTGCGTGAAGGATTGGACCTATAAGATTTGGGTTCGTAAAAATAATTATGACCTTCCCCATCGTATGACTTTTCACATGCCACGCGCCATGAAATCTCGAAGTACATGACGGATCTTAATGAACTTCTGGTTACGTTCCTTAAACAGCAGCATTTGATAGTTATTGGCTCCCATTGTTCTTTTCTTCTTTCCGTCCTAAAATGAAATGTGTTATTCTATCAATTCTACTGTGATCTTGTTAAATTATTTTTTTCCCAATGCCCTGCCTTTAAAGCTAGGG
>JAWQUT010000162.1:1279991-1296136 GCA_033807755.1 Ellobium chinense
TACAACTTTCCTCCCTCCCTCACCCACTCGAAGTCACAAAAATCTCAAAATCTAGGGCATATTGGTCCGTAGGGATTGAAATCTTTAGGGACATGTTGAGTTTTTGATGTAAGTGGTCCAGCACCAGCAACAGCGTGGCTGGTGTGTCAAAGAACGCCATTTCTACAAACAAACAGAAAATTATTAATTCTTTTGTCATCTGGATGTATCAAGCCAAGAGGAAGCATTTCGGTGCGCAAAATTAAATTCTGGAAACAAGGTGACGAAACCTCATGAAGCGCAACTTTCATTTGCCCACAATTTATTTGGCAGACACGCTGAAATGTCCCAGGTAAGTTTGTATAATAATATGTCGGTCACTATATAAGACAATGGTTTGCTGGAATTGTAACTATGTCACAACTACGATGACAAAGTGAACTGGCTTACTGTAACATTATAATATATTAAGCTCACACAATGTCACCGAGTCGCCCTGATTTTGGCTGGCGTTTTACATGAGCAGGATGACATTATCTTAGGGTTTCCCCGCAAATCTTCGTTCCCTCTGCATAACACCTTAACTGCGATCAGAGTGACGTCATTTGTTTCTCCTTCGGACAAATTTAATTGGCAACCTTCCTTCCTTATGACTAACTAGATCCACGGTGTGTAGGGTCGGATGCGGTCAAGGACTGTGCATTGCTCGATTTTTTTTTGGTCTGTTTTGTGTGCCAACATTATGGCAACAGAGTGAACTTGCTGACTGTAACACTATAGGCCAAGAACAATAATGCCTGTACTAGACTATCACCAGTTAACCCAGAATTTGGCTGCAGCGTCATAGCAGCTGGAAGATAAGTCTATATAAAAAAAAAAAAAGGTTTGCACTGTAATACAGTGGATCTTGCTTAGAACGGGGTGATCGGGACTTTCCAGATTTGGTCGTTATAACTGCGCGCCGTTGTGAAAAATTTTAGGGGTTGACCCCCCTTTTTCTTCCCGTTAAGAGATCGGGCAAAAGAAGCACTTTAACCTCCATGGAAGAAATTTCCCCAAATCACAGTGGTATATTTAGAATNAAACGAACTGCAAGATCTATATTTTGAGCATCACTTTTAATAAGCTCATTGAATTCTGCAAATAATTAAAGAAGACCTAGAGATTGTGGACTTTCTTGCAAGTGACAGTAGAAAACAGTTTATTGGCTCAAAGAAGGAAATTGGATTAGGTTTCTGTAACCTGAACGGGGTGATCGGGGCTCTCCAGATTTGGTCGTTATAACTGCGCGCCGTTGTTTCCGAAATGGGGTCTACAGACAAGGGAAGTAACCTCGTTTAGATTACACAAACTTTTTTCTTGAAAAAAAAACCCAACCAAACCTCTTGCTAAAATGTTAGGGACTGGCGAAGTAGATCTGCATTCTTGCGTGCTGTAGTCAAATGGTCTAGACTAGCAGATACTAACTAACGAATGCCATCCCGCTTACAGATGGGATAGGCTCAGTCTTAACAAAAGATTAGGATCTAGATTTTTAAAAAACAAATTAAAAAAATAGAAGTCTGAGATGGACATTTAATTCTTATGGCTTTGTTTCATTCATTGTCAACGGCTGCATTTGCGCGTTGCGCTTGTTTGGTGTATATCGAATAATATGCCATGTTATCGTCAAATCGAAGGTTCATAGTAAATACACGAATCTTCAATGACTGTTGAAACAAGGGGAACGATGGCCTAGAGAGAACACTGAGCGATACCTGCCGCAGGCAACAGTTCCGACTTGAAGATCTCGATTGTCAGTCAGACACTTCAGGTGTTTGCCAATAAGCGATTACTTTAGCTTGGTTTCGCGGATGCATCAGCAGCCAAACTATGTCCGTCATGCAAAACTTTGTTTTATGGGTGAGGCAGTGATGCCGAAATAACCGAGTTTGCTCCTCCATGCACGTTATAAAGAGATTATGATAACAAAGAAGGGGAAAAACTGCAATTTAAAATTTCGCTGTTAAAACAGGCTTGCCATTATAACCGGCGCCGTTATAAATGTGTTTCATTATAGTATCATGCCACGTTTAACGGCAGTTTCGGCTCAGTCGGTTGAACTGAATTTATACAGTGTGCACCTAGTTTTGTTTGTTGCATCAGTATCTGTATGAAATCGGGGGTTTCACATAGAGAATGGACGACATTGACTAAAGGCAGAAATTTAGGCCAAATTTGCTATAGTCAGTTCCACTAAATCGCAGCTCTTCGAGAGCGCAGAATAAAATTGCAATTTATAAAAAATGATCCAGTGACTTTTATATAAAAATACAGCATTTTGTCATACGTGAAATGCTGCAATTAAGCGAGAGTTGCAGTTTTCCGATTAAGCGGTGTAGACTGTATGTATCAGGCTGCAGAAATGAATCATGTGGCAAAAACAACAACAATGCAATCAAGAATATTCTAATTTACAGTCTGTCAACTCGTGCTAGGCCATTGTGATCTTCTATAAGGGGTTGTAAAAACAAACGAAAGTTGAAACAAATGATGTATACGAATTATTAATGACCATAATACTGTCAACACTGACAGCGGTGCTTTCGTACATCACACAAAAATCACCTACAGATATTATTAACATGATCATAATCTGACATTTTAGGGTACATGACCATAATAATATATGTCAGAATCACATTTTACAGGAGATGTTAAAGCTCTGACGTTTTGCCCTCTTTTTATGAATCATTCAGTTTTGCATATGGTCGGCCAGCTTTTTTCAATAACGGCTACAAGGGAATAATCCACATGGAAAGACATAACAGACATAACGTTGTATACAAAGATGCGTAAAGCCGAATTTGACCTAATTTGGTGAAGATGGTCGTTTTCCGTAACATAGCGGAAATGACACAACAATGACACATATAATGCTGTACGAGAAGCTTTCGTTAAGTGGTCAACTAATCCAAGAGTGGCTTGGCTAATCTTCTAAGAAAATGTGAAATGGGGAGGTTGGGGNGGGGGGGGGGTTGTATTTCAGTCATTTTATGACAGCATCTTGTCTATGGTGACGTAAAAGATCGCATTCCACTTGCCTTAAGATGTTGCTTACCATTGTCTACAATTCTCGGCTGTTTTCACTTCAGACGCATTAAACTGCACTAAAAGAAACCGGCTTCAGGGGCAGCTATTTGCAGAACAGCCCACAAGGAACTTTTCTTCAAAACACAGTAATCACCAATGATACAGTCGACAAGTAACCCAGTAGAGACCTATGAAAGAGAGCAGTTCATGATAATGAGATTTTAATGGTAGGCCAATTTAGAATGCACGCTCAAAATTCGACGATCGTTAAAATACATAGTACTGCAGGTACCAAATCAGAAGTTCGACGGCCGTCGAAATTAGTAAACAAACTGTGAAAGAGAAGTATTTGACCCTACACATCAATAAGAACGATATCTAAAACATGAGTTCCAGTTTTTTTTTATTTTCAAAATGCATTTCGCTCAGCACTATAAAGCACTCGCGGGTACCATGTTTTCCACCCTTAGCAGGCCCAATTTTGACCCGTGGACCTGCACTGAGGCACCTCCTGCTCTAGTTTATACATACATAACGCCGCTCGCATGACAAAACCTCACAAAGCTAATTTTGGAAGTTTCACCTGAGAAAGAATAGAGCCTTTCCATCTGCCACCGTGGATAAAGAGGTTTCCTTGCTGGAGTGGAGAAGACAAATGAACACTATAAAACCGTCTAATGAATTATGAAGTATCATCTTGCAGATTTCGGGTCATTAAAACCTGCTATTCATTTCCAATAGACTGCTAATCAAAATAATTGAGAGAGACATTACGTAGCGTATGCCTAGTAGCTAAAGTATACTTGTGAGGAAATTTCGAATATACGGGATTGTATGGTTTGGAAATAATCAGTTTTTCCTTCTCCAGTAAAACCTGAAAAAAAGGGGCTTTGGCATTTTGTGGAAGTGCCTGGTGTTTTTTTTTTGTTTGTTTGTTTTGCAATTATTATTGTTTTAATTACTTTTTCATACTTACAAATAAAATAATATGTGTCTAATAGTTTGTGAGAGGATGAAGAAGGGCTTGAACAATAGATTTCCGCAAAAAAAAAAAAAAAGAAGGAAAAGGATTTTCGTGAAAATCAACTTTGTGAGATTTTATCATGCGGGCGACAATAAGCAGTTAAAACACATTTCTAGTTTGTGCGTGGTCGCAATGCCCCAATAAATGCTATTCTGATCGAAATTTGGGTTTGATGTCTTTGGACTGTCATAAGGTCGGTGTATCAAAACCTCAGATCTCTAATTTTACTAGTTTTGTGGTATGGTAAGAAACAGCAAGATATGCATTTTTTTATTTACCAATGAAGCATCGGAATACTGCACGCATTTGTTCAAAACTTAACAAAATATCATGAATGAGAAACTAATGGTCTTTTCCGACATGAGTCAATACCGTACTTTTGCACCATACAATGTCAGTGATGGAAACCGATAGGCTATGAGCTGACTGCCATACATCACACCGCATTCATCAGCACAGCTTACTTGTATAGAAACTCTTTGCTAAATGCATTTTTACGAACATGAGAGATCTTTTTGGTCTCTACTGTAAAAAAAACCTGGATTTTGGCGCTTATCGGGGTACTGCACCGAAACGAGAATTAGTGGCATGGACATAGAACTGATCGAATCTGGTCTAGGGTTACTGGTATCGGAGCCAAAAACAATCCTCAACCAACCCGGACCCTACAATCTACTTTCACACTTCTCTCCATTCACAAGGCCGTCCACAGAAGACTTGACCATGGGCTTCTCCACCAGCTGCTCAATCTTGCTTGAGTCTTGCGCCCACTCTTGGATTTCACCAGATGCGAAGATGATGAAGAAGAGAGCCCCGAAGGCGTAAATGGCAGCGGAAATGAAGAACACGATCTGCCACTGACTTTGGGTTTGCTGGTGGAACAAAAGACAGGAGAAACAATGAATCTCTGTGTATTTAGGCTGTTTCTAGCTCTCCCTCTCTCTTTCTTAAAGGCCCGCTCAGAGTATAAAAGTAGAGGAGAGGCATGATGGGACACTTCACTCATTTGAATTCAATCGCATGCGTCATATCGGAGTGCTAGATTTTCAAATTAAACGGGTAAGGATTTGGTTTCTTGTCCATCTGAACGTTACAGTAAAGAAAACTTGATATAAAAACGTCTGTAATATCTGACATAATATGATAGTATACATCTCACATCTGAGCAAAGGAAGCCCCCACGGGCAATTCGTAGACGGGGCTTGTTTTCCCACTAGCAATCGGACGGCGTGTAAGCAAAACTGGTGAGGTATGTCAATATTGTGTCTATTTGCTTCAGCGGGATCATATTTTGTAAGGAATACTGCTTATAGTTTGGAACAAAGCAGGGAACAATAAAGGACAGGTGGGTTCACCCACCGGATGGATATATACATGGACATAATATAACATAATATAGATCTGAATGGAGATCAGGTATTTGAAGAGTGTGGATAATTATGTGCATCATTATGGACAACACTCTGCTTTGTGGAGTTAAGGATACATGGGTCTATGCATTCGGCCATTTCATTTAATATTCATCAAACCAAGGGCCTGGCAGATAATATCATTGGTGAAATGACATGACATTAGATGGGCTGTGACTGAAATGGAGAGATGCGAAGACGAAAGTTTTCAAGTCTCGGCAATCAGGGATACGTGGAATACGATTGTGCCAAAAACATCTGACAGTTTATTGGTCTTATAGTGTAAACCGGTTAGCCGAAAAGTTTAAAACACAAGAATGTCTAACAAGACAAGCCAGCTATGCGTGTAATATACTGATCCCGGCATATTAGTTTTTTAAATGTATTTTATACATTTTGCTGTGGCAAATGTATATTATCGAGATCAATGGAACTTGCAGCAATTATAGATTACATCTATCTGCTTTGTGTTCAAAATCGTATCCCCCTTTTTTTAAAAAAAATTAATCTGATGAAGGTATTGCACTTTTAATGACTGCAATGATGTCGAACGTAACCTTTCGGGAAGGGGTAAGGGGCACTACATACTTCAGTAATGGACGAGCGGTCTCATGACTGGTCTGCGTATATCTGGTCGCGGCGGCGTCATAAAAAGACAAGTTACATCTTTCCTTAGAAAAGGAAAGTATCAGTCTCTAGGCAAGCCAAGATGGCTGCGACTGGTGTGGATGAGACAGAAAATAACGCACTGACTTGCAAGTGGTGTTTACTATACTTATATCTTTGCCTTATCCATTAGCAGACGTACCACCGTTGATTCTTGCCACATCCTCCTCCGACACAAGGCAGTTGATATAACGTTCCCCCGACAAATCTGAAACCACATAATATGGCTGCCGCCTTTGGCCCAGCTTTATCTTCAAGTGATCCAAAAGACGTTACATTTCTAACAAACCTCCAGTAGGTGTGTATCCTTCCTCTTTGAGATATTTCCCTAAAAACCTCCTTTGCCAAGGACCGCCCACAGAATTAAAAAACTGCCTCGTTCGCGACGCCGCCGCAGAGACCAAACAAATGCAGCCCAGAGCTACTAGAGTAGGTGGTGAAACATGATCACAACCACAGGTACAGGTCATGTCTGTAGAATCAGCTGAGCTATCCATCTTTGAAGATACAGCTACAGAACAAGCTGAACTATAATGTACTTACATCAGTAGTGATGTAGCCTATGACAGTTGGAGCTATGAAGCCCGGAAGCGTGGCAAATGTATTGGAAATCCCAAATATGATACCAGTGTACTGTGGTGCTATGTCGGCGGGGTTGGTGAGGAATCCAGCCCCATACTGGAACCCACTCATAGATACGCCTATCACCAGCAGCGTCAATGCCCCCGCTGGGTTAGTGCAGTCCATAAAGCCTACCCCAAGCACGAAGAGGCCAGGAACTAAGACACCTGGAATAAATGGATCACAGTGATCATAATTACCGTCATCTTACACAAACTGAGTAACATATAGGGGGTTTACAGAAGACGGGGCAAAATCACTCTTAAGGTCTTTGAGATATATGTTTAGGAATATAAGTGTACAGTGTAGGATTTAGACTTGGAGATGCCCTTATTTAAAAGTTAGATAAAAAAAATGGTCGTTATATCGGCCTCCCCCCCAAAAAGTTTCGGAAGTTTTCCATATGTTGGTCAAGGAAATCGGTTAAATTGGCTGAAAGGGTTAAATTCATTACATAATAAAGCATGAAAATGTCTAAATTTAGTATTGGAAATATAAGAGCATATCCATCCAAGTCGAAGCAGTGTCCACAGCCATTTGTATTAGAAGCTTGCTTTCTAACGGTAACGATCGTATGGAGCATCTTTAAGTAGAAAAATCATAGACATCTACCGTTGTAGAATTTGCTTATCTGGAATATCACTGACGTTAAAGACCATCGCATAAAATGCTTCGGGGCTTACCAAGGGTATTGCCAATCTTCCTGCCTGTTGTTCTGGAGAAGACGCCTTTTGTCAACAGAGCGTCATACAAGGAGCCAGTGATGTTGATGACCACAAAGAAACCGATATAAGGCAAGGCAGACAAAAGCCCGTTCTGGAGGAGAAATGTTCAATGGTGGTTTAAAACGTTTTTACTTTGAAGTGTTGTAGACAGTTTTGTTTGTAACTAAAAATGATACAGCCTAGTCTATTTATGTCGCCTCCATTGTAATGTCTCGACAACTGTAAGAAGTTTGTGTCCTCATGCCATTGCTTTACAATGCTTATAATTTGTACTTCAGCTGTTCGATAAGCTTGTTTAACTTGTTGATTTAAATTAAAAAAGTAAATGATGAAATGATACAATAGGTCCGAGTTCGGGTGGTGGGAAGCTGATTATTTACAAGGTAAGTGATGTGCAGAAAAATGTTATTCAAAGGCTTACGTATATAATAGGAATAATGAATCCGATACTCACTGACTAACCGGTAATAAATGCTTCACTGTTTTCCGCCAGAGCAGTTCATAATTATGCATTCTAGTGGTGTTTAACAAAATCATGAAAGTAGCTTTAGCGTATTTCGTGGGCCATCTGGAACGTGAAGTGATCACACTGAATAAATAGTCACTAGGATGTATCCTAAAGAAGATTAGATCAAGACTATATTATCGAGTTCTTATTTTCCTCGTCATACGTTTGGCTTGGCCAATCCTTGGTTACCTTTTTGACATCGAAGTAGAGGACTTCTCTCAGGTAGGTAGGAATATTGGTGAGGAAGGTGTAGGTTCCCCAGTTGGCACAGGTGTGAGTGACAACAATAGCCCACACCCTGGTGGAAGTTACGATGGACAACCATGGAGTAGCCTCGTGTTTCTATAGATACCGTAGAAAATAAAACGTGGAAGTGCTCAGACATAATCCCATTAAAAATACTAGATCTATATTATTATGTAGAAATTTATAGTGAAAACAGAGGCATAGTTGCATTATCACGACAAGGGTGATCAGCACGATTTTTGCCACATGCACGAAATGCCTCATGCACGAAATGTTTTGTGTGATAGTTAGTGAGATCTGCTCCTAGCATTATAGATGACTCCTGTGCGTTTTGTAAATAATTTTTCAGCTTAAAGTCAGTCTCCGCCAATGCTATCTATACACAAAAAAAGGTACACTTATTTTCTCATTTATGTCTAATGCCTTATCAAGTTCTATGTCTAACAGCACTTTAATTTCAGATTTCAGTTCACAGTTCACAAATACTTGAAATCCTTTAAAAGAATGTATAGTTTGAGTACTGTAACGATATACAATCTTGCTTGTATATTACTTGTACTCCTGATGTAAAAGCGGGTGCATTTGGGTGTATATATATATGTGTGTGTGTGTGTGTATGTGTATTGTATATGTGTATCTCAGTGTGCATGTGTGTGCATATAAATCTCTGTCATTATCAGCTCTTTGTCTATGTTAGCAGCACTTGTCTGACCTAAATTGCATGCATTTACAAGGACTTTGGGGGCTTACACTTTATGTGGAGTACATAAATCTGCGAATGATACGAATTTCTAACCGGTCGGTTGGTACAGCACCCCATGGCGCACTATAAAATTATGCCTAATCTGCTGGTTTGCTATAAATCACTCTATAAAGTTGTCCGAAAAGTGTTGTCCAACTTTTGCTGAGACCTCATAAATGCTACACAATATCTACCTCTATTACTGATTGTCGAGAATTCAAGATACTTGCACCGTCAATTTCAGTAGCGTAAGAGACTGACATTTACGACCATCCTAAATTACTGCAGATCCGCAGGGCTGTCTGTTTTCTCGCCCACTGAGCTGTCTGTGTCTGTCCTTCTCCAGGAGTGTCTTTCGTCCTCATCTGCTCCCTTGTCTTATGTCCAATAGTTCCATACCGTATGCATAACTTCAGTTAACGCACTGTGATAACCAAAGGAGACTCCCAAAACATTAATAGTGTTCACTCCAGTTAACGCAATACGTTAATTATGCAACAATTGTGCATACAGCTACCCGTCTCTTTATTTATATGCCAATTCTTTGTTTTTACAATCGTCTTCATACTAGCTCACCTCCATAGCAATGGAAATGTTCCCCCTCAGACTGTCGGCGATGTACGCCTTCTCTGTCTCAGAAGTTCTCGGATGATCCTCAGGTGAATCGTATACTATAAACATCCAAGCGACAAACCACACTAGACCAAGTAGACCTGGACATGAATAATAAAACTAAGAATCAACTTACATTTACAGTAGAAAAAGGAAACAACAACAGTTGGCAAGATCTACTTCTGTTCTAATCAACTAGACCGAGCAGACCTGGATATAAATAGTAAAACTAAGAATCAACTTACATTTACAGTAGAAAAAGGAAACAACAACAGTTGGCAAGATCTACTTCTGTTCTAATCAACTAGACCAAGCAGACCTGGATATAAATAGTAAAACTAAGAATCAAGCATCCAGCCTACATTTACAATAGAAAAGGGAATTAACAACAGTTGACAAGATCTACTTCTGTTCTGAGCGAAGCGCCAGTCCAACCGTTCCTGAGTAAAAAAAAAGTTATATTTCTAGGTAAGTAAAGGCAATCGTGTTTAGCTAAATTACCGTTATCATCAGGAATGATAACATCGACGACTTAAATAGGTTTGGAATTTCATTTTCGTACTGTTATGCTCTAAACAACAAAATTATAAGAAAAAAAAACAATATATTCGTTTCCATAACAACGGCCTTAACAACTCAGGATCCGTCCTATCAACTCAAATATTCTTACATCCCCACATGCCATACATTCTACTTCCGCAGACTAAAGCAAATTTACAAAGCAACTCAAAGAAAGATTTTAAGTAATGAGAATACAACAGTGTGAACAGTAAGAACGAAAATGAAAACTGGAACAATGACAATACCAAAGCTTACCAATTACGTAAAAGACGGATGGCCATCCTCCTGCAAAGCCATACTCACACAACATGGCAGCAAACGGAAAAGTGACCACATTGCCAATTTGCGCACCTGTCACGAACACAAATTATATCTGTGATAACTGAAGACATATTCCAAAGTGGATGATCTATCCACCCATTCACTCAAAGCAGAACTAAGCTAGCTTGGAATATGCTCTTCCGAAGTTATGAGCTTTATAGGTAGGTAAAAATAAACTTGTGAAGATCAGTCTGTGGATTTTCTCCATCTTAGATATTAAATTTTTCGTTGGAACGTTGCAAGATGACTCACAGAGGGAACTAAGGATCCTGCCGCTGATCATCAAAAGGCGATCATGAAATTCCTCCAGCCCCTCCCTATAACTAAAATATATTTCCATCCTCTACAATCCCAGGTGGACGAGCAATAAGTTCTTTAAAAAAATACATCATAATTATGTCTACCCCGCTTCCCCACCCCCACCCCCCAGATAATTTATGATTAAGCTATCTTTCATAGCCCATCCCCTTCCTCTCCCTCCCGGCTACGCCAGACTTGGAATTACCTGCATAGCAGAGACCACACAGCTTTCCTCTTTCAAGGGGTGGTGCCCACCGGGCCCACAATACAGCCATCGCGGGCCAGACAACGCCCTGGAGGAAGAAACAGCAATATGGATATTAGAGGTAATCGGAAAGTATAGTATATTTTTTGTCATCAGAACCCATGCAATTGACCAACTAACCAACCAACCAACCAACCAACCAACCAACCAACCAACCAACCAACCAACCAACCAATCACTAATCAACCAAGAAATCAACCTGCCCATATACCGACCCACCAACCAGATAACTCACCCACCTGACAGACTCCTGCAATGAACCTGAGAGTGAGCAGTGCGCGGTAGTCCAAGCGAGCTGCCTCTGGCATAATTAGCGTTACGACAGCACACACGAACATGAACCAGCCGTAGATACGCTTGCCTCCAAACCTTCATAACATAGGTATAACAAATGACAAATTAGTGAAATATAAATACGGCTTTTGAGTTATAGTGGAACCTATATGACGATCACTGTTCGTTCCTTTGTAAAGTGGTCGCAATTGACAGGTGGTACTTTATTCAGTTTTCCTTTTTTTTTCTACCAGATATAAAGGTATGAAGATGCCAACAGCACCTGGCATAAGAATATGCAATTCTAAATAGCCCCTATAGATTAAAAAAATTGGCCATGGGGAGGTGTTAGATTTGAAATTTAAAGGTTTAGATAGATGTAGATGCTTTTATAGACTCAGAATAAGTGAATTTTGCCATTCAAATATAAAGTATTTGGCTATTGCTATGTGGGTACGGTTACCCTTCTTACTGTGTGAAAAGGCCTGAAATATTAGCCTGAATCACTACCAAAGTTCTCAAATTTGGAGGACGAGTTAAACAATATGTGTGGGAAGTATTTTGGCATGGGACCCCTTGATAACTTAATAAAGGGTGTAAAACCCTATATATAACAGTAGTGGAAATGACATTAGCATCTTCATATCTAGGAATGATCGCTGCCTTTTTTTTTTGTTGTAGAGCTATGCGTGTTTGATCCTGCGAGGAATTCCTGTAGGGAACGCAAATTAGGCGAAAGGGGCTGTCCCTCGGAGATTCCGGTACACAGGTGGAGGGATTCTAAGCAATGGAAGTGGAACTGTCTAAACAACGATTATACACAAAGACGGCTGATAAGGAAGTGATATTTGGTAAATATATGCTTTTTTTTTTTAATGCTGGCAGAGTAAGTGGATGATGTTCTCATTTATTAACATATATTATCTCACCCTTTATTCTTGCCACAGCCTCCTCCGATACAAGGCCGTCTGGAAAAATGTGTCACTCACAAATTTGAAACCGTATGTGTGCCGCCTCCCCCCCCCNCCCCTTGTTACCGAGCTTCCACTGTGCATTGCAAGGGATTCCACATTGTTTACCCACCTATCACCTCAGCCCTGAAAGGACCCAGCTCGAGAGTAAAACATGTACTCCTTGGTAGCGGGCTTGGGATTGGTGCATATTACTTCAAAACTTCAAATGGTAAATTCAGACTGCAGAAAACCTTTTTATGGTCGGCCACAAAATCATTAACGCACTCATAAGGGTTTTCAAGTTGGCCAGTTGACTGTCTCCTTTCACAATCTTTTTTTTCTTTACATGTTATGCTATTTAAGACTTAAGAAATGGTGTTCGTGGCCATGTCAGACAGGCATTTGTCATAGAGAATTCAGGTGTATGGGACGCAATGAACGTTCTTTTCTGAAACTCCGTCTCCACGGCAGGAGGTCGAGATATACAGATGGTCGCCAGACCAGGACTGACTATAGTGATAAAAGCAATCTGATACCCAACCTTTATAATTTTTCAATGGACACGACTTGCTTATATTATAGGTATGAAGATGCCAATAGCACCTGGCATAAAAATATGCAATTTTAAATAGTCCCCATAAAATCAGAAAATTGGCCATGAGGAGGGGGGAAGGGGTTGGATTTTAATCTCAAAGGCTTAGATAGGTGCAAATATATGTGTAGACTCAGAATAGATGAGGTTTAGTCACTCAGGTATAAAATTTGTGGTTGTTGCTAGGTGAGTAAGGTTACCCTGTTTACTGAGTGAAAAGGCCTAAAATATTAGGTTGTCTGCTTCACTGCCTAAGTTCTCAAAATCTAACTGGTTCAGGTGCATTTTTCTTTGTGTCAAAATTTGGAGGAAAAGCTAAACAACTTATTTGGAAAGTATTTTGAAACGGCACCCCAGGATAAGTTAATGAGAGGTGTAAAACCTAATATAGCCAACAGTGAAAAATACATTGGCATCTTCATACCTATATGGATGGATAACCAACGGAATAATTTAATGTATATGATGTCTCATTTATGAGAAAATAAATTAAGTAAATAACATAAAAACATAGGGTGCAGTTGTCTAGTAGCAGGCTCGCGTAGGCAACATGCCCATATCGTATGTAAGTCATATTCAGGTCAAGTCTGAGGTCCATGTGTTCTGTTCGTGGGCCAAGCAGTTTACGATGTGGTTTCCTTGGGAATGACACTTCACTCCGTTTCCCCTCTCGACACAGGTGTAAATGCTTAAAAAGCTTGGAGGGGAAGGGGAACCGGTGCGCTGCACAGCGAGCGATCAGTAACTGATTTTGTTATGTTTCAACTGTAATAACATGTATTTACATGTATGATGTGTCCTGTTCTATGTGTTTGTATTATGGATGAGACATATCACATTGTATGGCACTGTAAACAGATTACCCCGCAGGATCAGTAGAGGTCCTTTTTCCACTTTTCATTTTTCTTCCATTTGGTTATAATTGTGAAACAAACACATCATCATCGGCGTGAACGAAAATTACAGAAGTGGGTTAAAATTTTGATAGACACGAATGTCGTATGTTCGTGAAGCTAAACGTAGCAGATTCATTCCAAGATAATTTGCAGTCAGATAACCGTGAAAATAAATGCCTGGAGACACCCTTGCCCACTCGGGGACACTTATTTAATGGTAATCATATGGTAATTTCATGTGTCCAAGGACGACGCATGCCTGGCTGTCGATGACCTGGTTAGCTCCAGGTCAAGGCAGATGTTCAGGTACATGCTATGATTAATTATATTTTCAGATGTTATATCTCCTCACCCCAGCATAACTACAGCGTCGAGCGGAAAGTTTTCTAGAATAAACAGAGATGATAAATTATGAAATGGCCAGTGGTAGGATGAATATGGAAATAGGAAGAAGATGGAGGTTTATCTTGGGTGGATGTCATGGAGAGGCGTCAGATGGAGAGCATTCGAGCACAAGGGTGAATGGATGAGGTCAGGATCAGGAGGGAAGGGTGGGAGGGTCAGGGGTCGGGCCTGTGTAAGTATTTTGAAGTGGATACAGACACTACTATGAAAAGTACAGTATACAATGCTGGGCCAAATCATTACAAGCCAAACACCCTGTTTCTAGAAACACAACAAGTCAGAACAAAAATTTTAAATTATTGTACAGAGATTAAGCTGCAGCAGCCTAAGGAAACATGTTGACATAATAATATAGACCTACATGTGTTACACTGTTGTCCCCCATTTTAATACATGCTGGTGTCATTGCTCTCTCTCTCTCTTTCTCTCTCTCTCTCTCTCTCTCTCTCTCTCTCTCTCTCTCTCTCTTTCTCTCTCTCTCACGATTATCACCTCATTACTTGCCACTTTACTATCCACGTTGCTACAGGGCTCTTTCAATATTATTTGACAGAGCTTCTTATAAAGTGTTTACATTCATGACTCGCTTGAATAGATAATAAACTTGGTGTGGATAAACTTTAACGGTTTTTGATAATAAAAGAGCTCTGTAAAATCGTATTCTGTCGTTGCCAAGACTTGAAACAGATTCATTCAGTTTTTCAGCTTCACAAAAGCGGGGAGGGGATGGGGGAGATTGGTTTTTGGGGGGAGGGGAGAAGGATCAAAATAATGCCCTGAAGGGAGTGTGTGTTTTTCTCACCTTTCTGACAACCATCCGCCAACCACCTGGGTTGTGAGATAACCCCAGAAGAATGAGCCCAGCAGAAGACCTTGGATTTCTTTTGGCCAAGCAAACTCTCCGTCCTAGAAAAAGACAGTCACTCAAAATGTTAAGAAATCACGAAACACAAGTTAATGTCCGAGGTTTCCTCATGCAGCTGTCGCCCAGCAGAAAATTGTTAAAGTACTCTTTTCTGTTCTATTAGAGACATTACTAGACTGACAATAGAATTTTAAAAACGTATTCCACATTAAAGAATCCCTCTGTCAGTGTGCAATAATTGTGGCAAATCTTACCAAAAAATGCTGGTGTTTGGTATACCCACGCAAAGTTCGAGTGGACTACATTTTAACACATATCATTAAAATTAGCTCACACTTTAAAATTAAAACGGTCTAGAAAGATCCCTTGTCCAAGATCATTAATTACTGTGAAACACCCACGAAGCAGCCTTATAAATAGTGTCTTCAATACTTTATTCATTTCAGTTTTCACCCTTGAGACTTAACCAAAAATTAATCCTATTGCTAATCACCGTTGCACAATGTTGTTTTACGGCCGACCAGCTGCCACTAGGGTGCAGAATTTTACCGCCGCGCCTAGCGCTCTGCAAGAAGATGCGTACCTATCACATAATAATGGAGCTTGGGCCCAGCGTTGTTCCCGCAAAGGCTTTTTTAATATGCAACGTAAAAGAATGAAACCTGGCACACGTATATGAAATGTACCAAACCTGTACGTGATCTAAACATTTTTTGACGAAAATATATTTTTCAGAAATTGAGTCAAAATTATCATCTGTCATTAATGATTGCAAATACGACGTGATAATGTACTTCCGTCAAGTCCGTCATTTCCGTCTCAGACCGGAACTTCCATTCTCAGATCGCACGACATTTGGTGACCATGACTCATTTTCATCCTCTGTAGCGAGCAAGTGTATAGGCGTGTAGTGAAGAGGCAATGAATAAAATAGCTTCTCCTTAGAAACGCCACTGACGTTGCTACTTTGATACACAAACCAAGTCCGCTGTGCAGGAAACAATACTTCTTTATTGGTAACAAGGTGTAACCAGCAAATAATTCACTATGCACAGACCATAACACCCAACTCTCTCTCTCTCTCTCTCTCTCTCTCTCTCTCTCTCTCTC